>LQNS02278157.1:18204218-18215188 GCA_001587735.2 Parhyale hawaiensis | reverse complement strand
ATATAAAAAACTAAGGCCTAAATGGAAAAAGTTACACGAGTAAAAAGTGTTTTTTTTTTAATTTTACATATTATGTGAAAATTTCAGTAAGATCGGACCACTAATAAAGAAAATTCCAAAATTTGTAAACGATCCCCTTAATGCGCTGCATCTTCCTTTGCAGAATGCTAACCTCACCCGAGACCGTTCAAAGTGTGCCGTACTAAGGTTCATATTAACATTTTTTACTGCAGTATGCACTAGTTTCACAGCACTTAGCCACAAGTCCTGCAAGACCGCCCAAAAGTGCGATGCCACGCATCAGTCGCGTTGAGAATGCACTGAATTCTGCGATGCGGTCGATTAAATTTTATAGCGGAAATTACTGCAGCGTTTGGCAGATGAACTCTCGCCCCACACGCTCATGTGAGCGCAAGCCGTAGTCCGCTCACGAGTTTTTGCTGCCCCAGAAAGCTCAATGAAACGCGAAAGATATTTCCGACATTTGCCTTATACAGATATTAGCGCTCTCACCGTGAGTGAGTCGGAAGTCTTTGATAAATTATGTTCTTATATCTACGACAAACCTGAGTTGCAGACTCCTATACTTCTTATTACTCATGTCGTCTTGAGAGATCTGAGTCCCACAAATGAACATTAGAAGGTACTGCATATTTAATATGCCGTTATTACCTACGATCAAAGAGGTTAGCTTTTTATTATCGGTGTTTGTCCTCCTATTTGTCTCAAAACACGATAACTCATAAAGTTATAAACGGCTCTTCATGAAAGTTACCGAGATTGTTAGGCATATTAAGAGTAACGGAATACAAATTTTTGGCGAAGACTCCCTGAACCATTTTTTTTAATTGATAGCATAAGTCAAACAGTTATGTATGTCAGGAACGCTGCGAGCGCAAGTGATCAAATTTTTATGAAGATCTGTTAGTTTGTTTGTTTGTCTCTGTGTTTGCTTTTGCGTTTGCAAGTAGTATAACCCCAAAAGTTATGGATGGATCTTCATGAAATGTTGCAGAAATTGTTAGAAATGGCAAATGCACAAATGATTAAATTGTGATGATGTGATCGTATGGTTGTGTGTTGGACTATACACATGTTTGCCGTCTTGTTTGTCTGAACATAAGTAAAAAAATTATGAACGGATGTTGAAGCAATTGCAGGAACTGTTAGGAGTGACAAGCGGAACGATAATCGAATTTTAATGGCGATCAAATTGAAAATTCCGGTTTCAGAACAAATTTGAAATTTTCGTTGCATTGCTTGGTCAAGGTATGACATGTCAAAGTGCTTCTTTAATAATTAAAAAAAAAAAACCTCCTTGCGGCCATAGACTGGGGAGCCCAAAAGATATGCCAAAGAACCTCTAGGAGCCTGAATCGCTGCTAAGAAATACCACTAAAAATATTACTGCTGCCTTGAAGGCCTGCACATCATGCGGCGGAATTCACATCCCGGTAATGAACTCCATTTAATGCAAATCTTTATATTAATATTATTTTAAGGACTCTCCCGGGTCTCCACGGACATGTCGATATAAAATCCCAACTGAATTAACGAGTTTGAAGCTCATTGGTTTATTATTAGGTTTCATAGGTTTACTACACACATACACATTTGATACATTACGAACATTTGGTAAGGTAGTACTGTTCACTGTAGAATAATGCATCTGTGTCGCCACTGCAAGTTACACAAACTTTTTGGGCAACAGAAAGCAAAAGCTAATACAATTGCATGACGTATTCTTTAAAACAATTTTTTAAAACATCAGAATTGGGATCTAATATATACTCAGGAAGTTTATTGAGAAACATTGCTATTTGAAATACTGTACCGTGTTTCTCACCGTCAACAAGCACAGTTGGGAGATTGAGAACCTAACGTCTCATTTCGTTATTTTGTCGGGAATAAGGGGACTGAACTACTTTACTTTACTTACTTGAGGGTCTTCGAAAGAAGTCCAGGTGACGTTGTTCACGTCACCCCACGTGTGTGGAGTCACTCTGCTGGGTGTCTTCTATGGTGCCGCAGTTAGCGACCAACGAGAGAGCAAGCCAGCAGCGAATTATCTCCACAGTGTACGTAACCGCTGACCGCCGGTCCATCTGGTATTCCTCTTAAATATGAATCCAGCAAATTCTTGAACTATACAATTCTGATATCAGTAGCGCTAGCGCTTCGAATATGCCGAGGCATTTGTTGAACAATCTTGCTCCCCGTACAGCGAAGCTATTAGAATATTTTGTGAAGACGGCTTTTCCACCATCTCTGCTTGGGATGCGAATATCACAAGTCTTTCCAGTTCTTGCCGAGTGTCTGGCGACAATCCGCTCATTCACATTCACAGTGATACGATCCAGAATTTTTCAAACATATATGATTGTAAATCGTTCGAATCTGCGCTGTATTGAATACAATTGGAGACAGCTGAGTCGTTTGTGGTAATCGTACTCTTGCATGCCTCGTATTTTGGCCGTGAACGATCGTTGGATACCTTCAAGTTGCTCCAAATTTTTTTCTTGTACTCGGCATCCAATGTGGAGAACAGTATTCTATTCTCGGAAGAATCAATTGCTTCCATAGTGTGAGCATTACATCTACTTCGCGTGACGAGAAAGTTCGCAAAACCCATCCACTCCATCTTTTTCCCACAGCGATAACTCTAGCAATATGTTCTTCGAAGGTAGCATCGTCTTGCATTCTCACTCTGAGGTCTCTTAAAACTGTCTTTAGAAATACTTCAGGATGATTATAAAACACAAATCAAAAAAATTAAGTAATTAAGTAAGGAATAGTTGTAAACATCCTGAAATTAAAACATTTGTAAAGACGAGCACATTTCACTGCAACTCATAACAGGAACATTGTTTTCTTTACGTCTAAGGGGTAGTGTTCGCCCAAGTATATTATTCAATACTACTTCAAGTTTGTGAATGTGACAACGTGGTGCTCCGCTCCAAATGATGATATTCTGGACCAGCACTGAATGAAAAAATGAGTAATAATCCTATTTTTAATGATTCACGATCAACTTAATTGGATATTCCATAGATTATGCAGATAACCCTGCTAAGCTTATCCCCCACGTCTTCAATATGGACTTAAAACGCAGCTTTTCAACCAGCATCAATCCAAGATATCTTATTTGGGGCAGCCACTCGAGTAGATTATTGTCAAAGCAAATATGTGGCAACTATTGGTGAGTACAGGGGGAGAATAGCATAAATTTGGTTTTATTCTCATGTACAGTTAATCTATTGTGAGTTATCCATTCAGACAAAAAAGTTTGCATACCAGTTATAGCAGCTTGAAAATTATTTCTATTGGTATAGAAAACTGCGTCATCCGCATACAATACACAATTCATACCGAGGATAGTAATATCATTAAAAAACGCTAAATGATAACACCCGAATCAGTAGGTAATATATGTGATTTGGGATCATTGCAGAGTACATATTGATCCCTGTTAGACAGGTAACTATTAAGCAGTGAATTTGCTGCATGCTGGGCACCATAATGATCAAGTTTTTTAGTAAACGTGATTTATCTACTGTATTGAACGCTTTTCGATGGTCAAGAAATAAGGATATACCATAATGTTTTGGCGATCGTGGAAGCATTACAGAAGATCTGTTACAAGAGGAAAAATTGCTAGCGTAGTATTAGATTTACTTCGAAAGCCAAACTGCTGACCACTAATTACATTATGTGATAACAAAATTGTTAACCTAGAATGGATGGTGTTCTCTAAAATTTTATTGAAGATAGATAATGTAGATATGGGTCCATAATTAGCCACATCATTCAGACCACCTGACTACAAGATAGGAATAACATGAGCATGTTTTAATGCAGTAAGATAAATGCCGTTCTCCAAGCACAAATTGAAAATATGACAAAGAGGATCAGCAATACAATGTGTAACTTTAAGCAGTAATGAACGTTGAATATTTATTTCTCCCATAGATTTTTTTTTGTGTGTGCGAGTGTGGGAGGGAGCAGAGAAGCTATACATACACATATGTCTCAAAGACTTACGTTCAACCTTTGATGCTTTGCTCAAATATTTAGCTACAAGTTCATCAAAATCTCCATGCACTTGCTTGCATTAGGAGACGTGAAATTCAGTAATAAATTATTTATGTCATTCGTTGCTACAATAGAATAACTTATGTATTCAGCTGTCAAAAATGACGCCGGTGTTTTGAATGCAAGTAACTAAGTACACACGAATTACACAGACATGACCCACAAATAAAATATACTTTTTTAAGAATTATCTATTTTCCCGACGACCGATAATTACCTCCGCCAAAGAGGTTATGTTTTTGTTGCGTTAATCTAATTATTGTTGTTTTTCTTTGGCTGTTTGTCTCTGTGTCGGTCTCCAAAGTATCTCAAAAATATGGACGAATTTTTACGAACTTTACAGGGATACGAGCTATGTTAAGAGGAACAGAGGATTAATTTTTGGTGAAGATTCATGAAACTGTTTCTTTGTCTCTTTTTCTTGAGAACACAACTCAAAAAGTTATTGTCAAATTTGCAGGACTAATTGGAGATCTTACAACGAGTAAATTACGAAATTTTCGTTATGATCTGTTTCCTATTTTGTTTATTTGTCTCTATGCTTCTCAGTATCGTAACCCAAAATGTTATGAACGGATCTTCATGATATTTGTGGAAATTGTTAAGAAATGTTAAAGGACACAAATGACCAAGTTTTGATGATGATTGGTTCCACCGTTTGTGTGTTTGACTAACGCTTATCATAATGTTTATCAGAACATGCATTAAATCAAAAAGTTATAGACGGATCTTCAAGAAAATTACAACAACTGTCATAATGTCAGGAGGCACAAATGACCAAATTTTGACGATGATAAAAGGAAATCCTGACTTTACAACCAATTTGATTTTCATTTACAATGCCGTGTTTTGCTAAGATATGCGCTCCCAGAGTGTTATAGCTAGGAGAAAAATTCTGCAGCTTTTTTTTTTTTTGTACAGTGCAGCCAGCGTTTTTGACTCACCTAACTCACAAATTTGACAAAACTTCAGAATATCAATACAACGTAAAATGCCTGTTGTATGAGAACGTTGGTATAATATTTAGGTGACCCAAAAAAACTAGTAAGGTGCCAAAAACTGACGAAAAAGGTTGATTGAATAGTGGCATATAATAGTAGTATTACCGTGACACTGAAACGAAAACAGAACTGAATTTACAAGACTATAGTGGTGAAAACTAACCAAAAATATAAAACAAACCGCTGAACTCAAATTTGAAATGGTAAAATGAAACTGATTGTTCAACATTCATTTCTATAAAACTCAAGGTGTAACATTTTATACTCCCTACGCAATCCTGGAATGTCGATCGATATTTCAGGAATGCGTATGAAACATAAAATACTCCTATGGTTATATATATATATATATAGTTTAAATCCGCAACAATAATCAAGAGGAACATGTAAATTAGAGAAATTAATAAAAAGCCTTACATTTTAAATTGCGCTGCTCATCCAAAAACTATGTCCCTGAACAGTACAGTTAAAATATATTAATAAATATATTTTTATTCACCTTCAGATATTTCAGTGATTATAATATCAGTGTGTAAAAAAAAAAATTCATCAAATTTTTCAACGAACAAAACCTAGTACTGTATTTTACGTGTATAATGTTTACAACTTTAATTCTTTTTATGTCCAGTACTTATTTTGATGATTATAGTAACATTATATGAAAATAAGCACATTTTCAAACATACTCTGAAGCCGAGATGGTTGTAGCCATGAGTACAAATTTTTAGTGTATTGCAGTTCTGTGATGCAGCTAATATCTCTAAAGCTAATAGGAAGAATCAACTAATGAAATATAACCTGACTAGTGAAGACCTACCAAGACTAAACCATCCGCTAGTGACGATAACTCTATAGGTACCAGCGTCATCTTTCCACTCAGTAAAATTATTAGACACCACTAGCCAATCCAAGAATCGGCCAGTTGTTGCTCACCATTAACGCTATCCGTTACCATATTTTTCAGTCGCTTGAGCGTCAAGGCGAGACAAATTTGTACCGCCCACTAAAATACGTATAACTTTATCAATATCCGACTTTTTTCTTCATCGTCTCAAAAGTCATTTATTCAACTATTCGTACGCCTATTTAATTAAAATAATAATGTCTATGCGTAGTTTTAATGCCAATTAAATTCGAATCTAGGAAAATATCTCCGGACAGTACAGGGTGAATACCCCGGCAGCACATCTGCACTAATTTTCATACTTTCACAAGTTGAACGTATAATCGCTTCTATTTTTCATTTTTAGCCTTGTTGCTGTCTTTTAGTGATAAATTCGAAATTTCTTTTTGTATAAAAAACCTACAGGGTTATATTATCTTCTAATTTTCTGAGATATTTATATATATATAACTATATTTTTCTGTAATGTGCGGACATATTAGAGTTTTATTGATAGTCATGATCAATTAGGAAAAGTCAAGGAAGCTCGGGTGCTGAATATCACTAGGAGCAGAACTGTGAACGAAAAACGGTGCGGCAGTACAATTTTGTTCCGCCTTGGAGCAGATAGGGTTAAAGAAGACTGTAGCAGCGTTATTAGATCACCAATTAACTATATTTTCAGCGAGTATATAAAACAGACTCTTGCAAGCTTACCGTTGCCCTAGTAAAAAAGGAAGCCAGACTGACAAACTTAATTTATTACTTTTGGGTGCCCTGAGGCGGTCCTCGCCCCAGTATCGATGACGTTCAATTATCGGAAGATGAGGCCAATAATCCAAGCGCAGGTGTCCCGGGAAGTTTGGTTTGTTGCTCTACAGCAATGGTATCTCTTCTTCTTATAGGTTCTATTCTTCGTTTTAGAGCAACAGTCACCTGCCGTCTTATAGGTCCTTTTTTTATTGCAAAGCAATAGTTTGTCGTCTTATTGACGTGTTAATTTTATTACTCGGCAGCAGCAGCAGTATCGCATCTTATAGAACCCATTTTGTTTCTCCACAACAATATGGTTTGTTATCTCTCGCGAACAAGGGATATAGAGGTGATAATGTTTTTGTTGAAGATTTAGGTATACATAGATATTTATTTGTATGTCTGTAAGCCCAATAAGTGGTCGAAGCTGTTGAGCAATGTTCATAATATTTTGTAGGGAGTTTGGTGGGTTGACCTAGCTGGCCATAAAAAAATGACGGCGTTGAATTTTCTCCAACGCGGTGAATTTGCCTCCACTGCGACAGATCGTCTGGTGAACGGGGCGCACTATTTTTTTTTTATGTTATTATTGAAAAGCTAATTTCTCGGAAGGAATTGGGCTGTGCCCTAGCCTCGTTCATCAAAAATAACTTCGTTGAATTTGCCCCCAACCGCGG
Organism: Parhyale hawaiensis; assembly: GCA_001587735.2. NCBI lineage: Eukaryota > Metazoa > Arthropoda > Malacostraca > Amphipoda > Hyalidae > Parhyale > Parhyale hawaiensis. The sequence continues at coordinate 18,207,782 of LQNS02278157.1, read as the reverse complement.
GAGATGGTCTTACGCCACCAAGGTGTTCTAGTTTTCGTATTAATTCTTTTTTACTTCTTTACTGCAACGGTATCTCCTCATACTGTAGCTTCAATTCTCTTCTTGACCAGCAACGGTGCTCCAAATACAGTAAATACTGTATTTGGAGCACCGCCTTTTATATACGTTCTTTTCGTAGCAGTTGTAACGACATAAGTTGCGAAGTTCCCGCCAAAGAAAATTCTTTGTATAGGAGCAAGACTCGTTGGACTTTTCAAATACGTTTTGATAATTTTTTTCGCATTCATGCTGCCACACTACCAATTGGACCTCCTATGTTGACGATGCTTTTCTTGTAGTTCCTGATCCTGATCGTGTGAGACTACTTTTTACTGTAACTCTAGTAGGCATCCTTATACATACATTTTATTGTGAAATTCGAAAGAAACGGATTCCACCCGGTTATGAGGTGACAGGTATAAAAATAGCACAATAGTACACTAGACCCTAGCGCTTGAATTTCTTAGTTATTGCTTTTATGAGTTGAAAATGAATACTGTTTGCACCTTAATCAAAAGAGAAAGTCATCTGCTATTCAGGCTCTTTGATCTTCATACAGAGATTCATTGAAGATCATTTTCGTTAGTAATGAATTTCCTGGATGTCTTCTACATCTCTTCAGTACAGAAAGTTATGAAACGTCTCTACCTTTACATATTGCTCCCCATATTTCCGTCAATAACAGCCAGCTTATATACCATACTATGTTTTAGAATGCTTTTTCCCTCTAGTCGATCAATTGTACTGCAAACTCAATGCATCATTTTTTGTTTATTTACAAATTTATAAGTAATACCGGTTAGAAGTCACCAACTTCGAAATAAATTCATCATTATTACAAAACAAACTTTCCCATATCGCGCATATGCAATAACAACGTCATAACTCAAAAACATGGGAAATCTGAGTTATGACAAGCATGAGACTACCCGTTTTCTGCTCTATACTGTGGCAAAAACGATACATTTCTACCATAAAAACTCACCACTAGAGGGCAGTAAATGTCACTATTGCGCCGGCCTAGATGTTACCAACACTTGTTGTCAACAATGACATATCTCAGTTCCTGTTCAGCTGTCGTAATAGAGGGTGCTGTGTGTTGTCAAGAAAAATGTCATATTTTCTTATCGGTCAGTATTGGTGATATTTCAAATCATTTAAGATTTTTACATCCGTAGTACAAAACCAGATCTCTCTTTGTTGAAAGGAATGTCAAGAGAAAAACATGTAATAGTGACGAGACCTGATAAAGGCAGGGGCGTGGTTCTACTTGACAGATCCAATTAAGAGCAAAGCCTGGTAAGAACAACATCCGATAGAACTAAATTTAAGGAAATCTGTGACCCTATCCATAAGTATGTGCAACGAATTGAAGATAAAAAAAAATCTATATTCTTTTACGTAAACTGAAATCTTCCTCTATCATCTCGGAAACTGTCTACAATAATCTATATGTTGGTGGCTCTGCTCTAGGAATTTTGTATGGCTTACCTGAGATCCATTTTATATTATAAGTTCATTTTATATTATATATTATATTATAATTCCAATTAAGACCAATTTGTGCCGCGTACAAGACACCCTCTAATAAAATCGCCAAGTTTCTAGTACCTATACTCAACCCATTGACCTCTAATGAATTTAGCGTCCTGAATTCGGGTTCCTTTGTTAAAGATATTTGTGCTGTTCAGGGTGCAGGATTTTTTTACATGGCGTCGTTCGATGTTGAAAACTTATTTACAAATATTCCACTTACAGAAACAATTGAAATATGCATAAATCACCTTTTTAATGTAAAAACTACACTTTATGGTATGACCAAAAATATTTTTAAAACACTGCTAGAACTTGAAGTCCGGCACTCATTTTTTCTATTCAAGGGGAAATATTATCAGCAGACAGGTCTGGGTATGAGGTTGCCTTTGGGTCCAACTTTCACCAATATATTCATGTTTTATCACGAACAAACCTGGCTTAAGGAATGTCCTGATTCTTTTAAACCGGTATTTTACCGTAGGTACATATGTCGACGATACGTTTCTTTTATTTCGTGATCAATCTCATGCAGCAATGTTTTTAGACTACCTAAATGCTAAACATCAGAACATCAAATTTACCAAGAAGACAGAAGAAAATAATAAGCTTGCATTTTTAGATTGCCTAGTGCAACGTAACGGTGATAGTTTCAGTACAACTATATACAGAAAAAATACTTTTACTGGCTTGGGCCTCAGCTATTTTAGTTTCTGTACCTTTAGATTTAAAATTAATAGCATTAAGACTCTACTTTTTCGTGCATATGAAATTTGTTCCGATTACTTATCTTTGCATAATGAATTTGATTTTCTAAAGGATTATTTTGTGAGAAATGGATATCCGCTGTATTTAGTTCACGACTTCATTAAGAAATTTTTAGACAGTAAGTTTTCTCCCAAAACTGTACTGCTGACCGCATAGAAAAAGAAGATTTTTGTCTCATTCCCTTTCTTCGGCCCTCAGTCGGAGAAATGGAAAACTGATTTGATATCACTAGCAAATAAGTATTTAATGTGTGTTTACCTTCGAATTGTTTTAGTGAACAATTTTAGGATTGGTACAATGTTTTCGTTTAAAGATAAGCTACCTGACCATATGCTCTCCTCTATTGTATACCAATACTGTTGCCCATCGTGTGGGTCTGCGTACGTTGGATCTTCCACGCGCGCGCCGAGGGTTAGAGTGTTTGAGAATATGGGTTGGAGTTTTAGAAAAGGTAATCCCTTAACCACACCGTCACATTCAGCAATACGTACGCATGCAGAACAGTGCAATGCCCCTATTTTATTAGAAAACTTTTCCCTACTTGGTTCTGCAAATTCCTGTTCCGACCTCCGAATGTGGGAGTCACTATTCATTTCTAAGCTCAGTCCAAACCTCAACGACATGCAGTCAACATACCCCTTGAAAATAGCTCCCCATTAGATGATTTTTTTTTAATTGTGGTGTATGTTATTAGAATAGTAGTATATTTTGAAAATACCAGTGTATCATTTGTTTATGTTTGTTATTTTAGATTGCTGATGATGACCTTTAGGGTCGAAACGTTCGAACTAAATTTTAATAGAATTGTATTTTAGATCAATCGTCTTCGCTCTGGCCTTGATTTTAAAATGGTGTCGCATTCTATAACCAAAATTTGATAAGTACTTTCAAAGTAGATTGAACTTTTTAGTTGAAAGAATAGGGCGCCGTATTAAATGAATGCTGTTGATTAATGTTAAGTCTTTGAGCTATGTGTCCACTGAATCATTTTCGCTACATTTTCATTAAGATACTTGATAATCATAAAATGTTATTGCCATAATTACGGTGGACCTGGTAGTTAATCGCTTATATATTCTCATAAAGCGGGGACTCCAGGAAGACCAGTCCCAGGTAGCATTGAAACTTATATTGATATTAGAATAATATTATGAAGTAACATTATATAAGGTTATACATCAATATTAAAATAATATTAAAAAGTGCCAATTATTTCAAAGTTAG
>LQNS02278157.1:18140298-18151743 GCA_001587735.2 Parhyale hawaiensis | reverse complement strand
CGGCAACTGAACACAAGGAAAAGCATAGAATCTCCTTTATCTTTCGTCGTCTTCAGAAGTCCTCTGCGTCCGTAAATTGGAGCTCGGCCGTCGCAGAGGCGAGACGAATGGCAAGAAACTAGGGCAACGTTGCCGAGGGCCGTTGCTATTCAGCAACAGATGGAAGATCGACGGGGATCCAATAAAGATCAGTAGCGTGATCTGATGATCCTGTTCATCAATCACGGGTGATTTGGTTCCCCATACAGATGCATGTGTGTTGAAGGCTTGACCGTATAGACATCACCATTGTTTCTCTGTGCCGTCGGCGGAAAGAGTAGATTTGGTTTCCTCAAACAGTTGCTGGCTTGTTGAAAGTTGGGTATTATAGACTTGGTCTTTGTTTTGTCCCGTATGTGAGTGGATGGTTGTAACAGTAAAATTTATTTCCTTATGCAGGCAATATCATTTTAAGCGTGTGTGGATTATTCTTTTACTTAAAAAATTAATTATTTCATTAGGTAAGGTTAAGACTCGAATTTCCGTTCGTAAAATGCATTGCAGAAATATTGCGTATTAGGTGAACCGCATCGGTGCGTAACAGACTGTCTTAGCGCATACTATGTGCTGCTACCTGGCTTGCGAAAAACATTATCTATTTTGCATTAGTTTTTTTTCTGCTGCAAAAGGTACAGGTAAAGTCAACTTGGTCGTACCCTCCATTGGGAAACCCACACACACTGTTTCGTGCTGCAGATATAGGCCAACTGGCCCCAGGGGAGTAAGTACGGCTGTAGTCGATCACAGGTCGTTAAGAACTATGGCATATCAACGGAAGGTTCAACGACCCGCGCACCCTATACTCTCCCAATTCTGGATAAGATAAGACCCCTCAGAGTAGTTAGGCATACCAAGCAAGTTTTCTGACTCAGCGGACCGCGAGCCAAAACGATCGTTGGGCTGGCTCGATGCTCGATCACTTCTCCTCTAATACACCAGTTCAGCACACAAGGCTTCCGCTACCGTTAGTAGATATATATATATATATATTATTAAGTATGCATAGAGACATGGTACAAAAGAAACAGCTTATTACTAAAGTTACATTAGTTACAAAGATCGAGTAATGCCATCGTTATAAACGACATTGTATTGTACCTCATTATTCGGCACCTGTTTGGTAATAGTATGTGCTGCCATCGGCTGTACATGTTGAATAGTTTGTCAATGAGATATTATACCTGGTATCGCAGATGTTTGCGAGTCGTCGGATAGTTGCTAATATTTCACCACTAGAAAGCTGCACATGGTAAGCGCTAAAACAGTCATATACGCACCGGTGCGGTTCACCTGATCCGCAGCATTTCTGCAATAAATTTTACGACAGGAAGTTTACCAAGGATGATGGTAAACTTCACTACGGTATAAAGACGTGAAATGTTAACAAATTTCCAATGAATGGCTAACATTTGGAATACCAGGCATAATATCTCACTGACATTACTAACAGTTCCTACAATTTTCATGAAGCTACGTCTGAAACTTTATGAGTTATGCTCTGACAAACACTCAGGCAAACATACATATGATATGGTCGAACCTATAAGCAGACGAACCGACTACCACCAAAAATCTGGCCAATGCAAAAATCTGGCCAATTGTGCCTTTTATTATTTATAACAATTGCTTCAATTTCATGAAAATTTATTCATAACTTTTTTCATTTTGACACTGAGAAACATAAATTAAGTATAGAGGCAAACGGACTGACAAATTATCACAAAAGTTTGGTCAGTTGCTCTTCTTAGCAAACCCAACCCTTCCTGAGCATTTCATCAAGATCCGTTCATAACTGCTTGAGTTACTGTATGTTACCTAGAAAAAACAAATGGACTAACAAACTGTTGGACGGATCTTCAAAAAAACAAAAATCATCTGTAACTCCTACCACACCTAACATTCCCAGTAAATTTCATCAAGAACCGCCCTAATCTTGTTTGAGTTATATTGATGACAGACGGATAAATTATGACAGAAAACAAATATAACATCCTTGGCGGAGGTAATAATACAGTGAACAGCAAATTATTTGAGTCATTTATTTCCGCAGCGCTGTAGCATTTGCTCAATGCAGAAAGCAGTTCACTCCGCTTCTATTAAGCTCCGTGACGGCGATAAATTAGCATTAGTGCTGAGGAAGAAGGATTGCCTTCAAGTGAGACAGGAAAAGCATGTAATATTTATTTTATGTTTGTTTCCTGCTTACACACATTTGGCCTTCTTATTCAATAGACTGGACGCGTTGAGTAATGTGTTGTTATTGAAAACTAAACCTATTAATTCGCCCCATTAGTAATAGTCAGCGACTAAAATTAGTGCAATGTTATAATATTCAGATGTTAAAATCGAAAGGGTAAAGATGTTAAAGTGCTGAACTGCTAAAATGCAAAAGTGTCAACTACGCATCTAAACTCGAAATTCTTACCCTGGGTGCTCACGCCAATCGAATGGCTGTGCTGTCTCAGCCAATTGTCCTATAGTTTTGGGGTGCCTTTTCTAAGTTGACACAGCCGTTTTTCTTATAAAATTACTTAATTATTAGCCATCATTTCACCTTACTCGGAAAGTGTCACTAGGGAAGTTTCGGATATCTCTTTCTATTTGGTGTGAATGATTAGAACTTGAAGAACGTTCACTTTTCTGGTGCTTAAATTTTGTACACAACAATGGATTCGGGAGAATAGCCGAGAGAAGGCGTTCAGTTGACTAGGTATTGTACGAGTGAGCCGCCGCCTTCTCCATTGGGAAGCTGAGTTTATACTGTATGTACAAGCTGCTTAGTGAGGGATTTGAGAGAAACCGAATCAAATGATAGTTAGATACTGTCATTGCATGCTCCCGATCTGATTCCTAGAATGCTGGCCATGTTGATTTGAATAGATGAATATTCTAAAGAGAAACCTCACAAAAGTTTACGGATAAATTAGCAAAAATTTCACGTGACATTTATGTTTTCAAAAGTTCTGCAAACATATAAGCCAGCCAGGTATGATACCGTAGTTTTCTTTATGAGTTTATTCAACCGACCGAATCACTTAAGTCCAAGAATCACCTGCTTCATCTCAAATACGACATGAAGCCTTTGGCACTAAAATCCTCAAATAAGTGCCAGTTTTTTCGTTTTCTTTTTCGCGGCATTGAAACAGTGATTACATACTTAAGCTGTATAATTATTGTACAATAGAAGTGCTGTATTGTACAATAGAAGTGCTGTTTAAGACGTCTGTATATTTTGTGTTTCTATCCACATCAAATGTATATATTGTTGGCATCAGGTATTTGGCTACGAAATGCTTTAGTGTGCTAACGCTGAACACAACTAACTACCATTTTAAGAATTCAACTAATTTCTGTAGTTTTGTGCCCGCAGATTGTCGCATGGAGCCTTCTGCCACTGGCGCCATAGCTCTAGACGATCTGAGGTCGACTGCAGCCTGATACTCTTCTGGGGCCTGTATAGGCCTATATCTGCAGCACAAACCAGTCCCTGTGGGTTTCCCAGTTGGGGGTACGTTCAAGCTGACTTAACTTTTACCTTTAATCTGCATTGCTCCCAACTAAACAACGTAGTCGTGCATGTCTGCATCATTACGACTGTCTTCGTACGTGCCTGTTTGCGCGCATCAAATATATTACAGAAATTACTGTTGTCTTCAACACAAACTCTGATGCAATGCAATCTGCCTTGCTTCCATCAAAGTGTAGCGGCACAAAGAACTCTTTGACGGCCTCTACTCTCCAGCGAGGCCGTTGATGTCTTTGGCTCCAGGGCAGTTGCCCAGAATCCATCTCTCTGATCAATCTGCTACCGAAACATTCGGTTCTCCTTGCGATCGAGAAACACCCATGAGATCTGGCACTCTTCAGAAGCTCACTTGCCAACGCAATCAAAGGGAAAACTTCTTTCGCAATTTACAGACTTCTCGAAACTGACACTCGTAAAAAAAATCCGTCCGACTGGAAAGGACATTGCGCCGTCTTTCAGGCCGCGCACCCGGAAGGACTTCCTCAAATCGGTGCGAAGTTCAAAGGTGAGGCGAGCTAATGAAAGAAATTTCAACACAAATGTTGCAAAAGTTTCTTCCCCTCGATTACTTTTTCTAAGCGAATTTCGCTGCGCTTTAGCTTTTCTTGTGGCTTCACTGGTGTTGGACCATCAGCTGGACAAGGACTTCGCTGTGCCATTTTGATAATGCCACGATCCTTTGTTTGTCTTTGCAAGCAATCCAGAAGTTACTGCAAGCCACTTAATCATTGCTTTGCATATGGGACTAGTGACAGACAGTTTAGGTTTTCACTTCCACAGCAATAGGCGGTCTAGGAGAGGAAGAAACAAAGGGTATACTGTATGTTGATTGAAACGTGAAATCCTTGCATGAATGCTTTCCCCCACAGGATCAACGAGCATATGTGGAATAGGAAGACAGGAAAGAAGCGAAAGAATAGCGTAAAACTTAATCGGTAAGAGTATGAAAGTGGAATGAGTGGAAAGTGGAATTATACTTGGTTCATTTATGTACCAAGTTAAGGAATGTAAAGGAACACATCATAAATTCTTATAAATACATTAATTACACTGGGCTGCATTTTCAAAGTTTTTTTAGAGAGGTTTAGTGTTTATCAGCAGATCTTATATGTATTTTGCATGCTGAGTTTGGAAATGCAACTCGTTTTGTTCAATCTGGTCAGATTTTGTTGTTATTTTAGTTTTAAGAAAACAAAATGATTACCAAATATTTATATTTATGTTTTTCGGATACCGCATAAATAATGGAAATGTGTAACCTATGCCTAAAATAGGACACAACTGGAGTTCATGTGAACTTCAAGATGAGATACATCTCCTCCTGTACTCGAATATCCTTGAGAAACGTTCTCATAGCTCTTCGCTCAAATCACCAGTCTACAGGAATATAGTCTAAATGTGAACTTACGAAATGCATTTTAATGGACATGCATGCACCTAGAGCTTGGTAATTTTTAGGAGCTAATTAAGAACACGTTCATATTCTCAATTTTGGTGGTTGCCTAGAAAGTTGATTACAATAGATAGATACAATAACTGGTAACTCTTTGTCCCTACATACGGTGTCGCCATTTTGGCCGTTACTTAAGGTATCTTTCAAAATTTTTTTAAAAGAAAATATCAAATGCTCATGCACGCTCTCTAGAATCCCTTTTATTAGTTTCTTTAGAAAAAATAAAGTTTAGTATACCTAAAATTCATCACAAAACACATTATTTCCAATAGTTTATGTTCTAAAAATAGAAATGGAATGAAAAATTGACCTGATAGGGCAAAATTGCTTACATTGCTGAATTCAGAATTCAAAAGCCATATAGAAACACGTGACAAATCCTAAACCTTAAAAATGATGCAGACCAGTGTTGTTGGCCACTATACAGGGTGTCTGACAGTTTTGTTTACAGTTTTGTTTCCAAACTTCAACCCTATTGAAACACAGAATTTTTTTTACAGTGTACATAACCTGCGCGAAACAGTTTCCTAAAGAATGCCTTCCCCTTTCGTTGGTACAATTAACGAGAAACAGATGCATCAGTCTCGAAATAGTCTTTTAGAGACATTCTAACCATTACTAGATCACCCTGCTTGGAAGTCATTGAAGGCCTACCGGTTCTCCGTCTTAGTTTAAGTGTCTTAAATTATCAGTATTATATTTGCTGATAACACGATAAACAACACTCTTTGACTTTCTTATGAGACCAGCAATTTAATTTTTTTTATGATTAGTGAGAATGAGCTGTTGTTTGACAAGAATCGAAGCTTCACGTATTGTTATCACAATAGTGCTTGAAACTAGTTCAAAAACATATGATAGTTACCTCTTATAAATTGAAACTCTAAATTAAGCTGTTTAAAAATACATAAATTGGACATTATTTCATTGATAAGGATAATTTGGTACTGTTCCTCAGTTTTTGGCCGGGTAAAAACTGCATTTTTCCTTTTTGTTTTTAAGTTGAACAATTGTTCATGCATAAGATGAATGTAAGATCCTTATCTGTAATTCATACACACATATCATAAGTGCATTTTGTAAAAAATATCTATGTACATGCAAAAAATTTCAAGTAATAAGTATTTAAAAGTTTGTTGTTTTCCATTCCCTGTATTTTGGCTACCACTGTAAATTTATCTCAATGTTTGTCAAAACATTATTAAAAATGTCTGAGACTGATTTTCAAGAAAATTGCAGGAAATGTTAGGAATGTTAGGAGGAACAAACGACCCAATTTTAACACCGGTGCCCACGTAACTACTTTCGTTGCCCCTAGCAGATGAGAGGCAACTCAACTAATCCGTTTATGCAGCCGCGGGACGGCTTCAGCCTGTGCAAATTTTAGCTCTATAGAAGTTTGCCGAAGATCTCAGTCGCTACTGCAATTTTCACACCATATAGCAATAGTGAGCTTTCTACTATCGCTCCTGATTATGAGAAGTTTTAAGTCCACATTCATTGATATTTTAAGAAATAGTGCACTATGTTCAGAGACTTCAGTGACGGTCAAAAAGAAATCCTGGATCTAGGGCCAATTTTAATTTTTTATCAACACTGCGTTGTTTGGCGGAGGTATGCGATCTCAGTCGACCTTTCTCTAATTTCATACTGACTTTTGAAAAAAGTGAATCATGATAGTTGTCTGATTAACTCAAAAAGTTAAGAAACGATTTGGACGAAATTTACAGGGATTGTTTGGTATGTTGGGAGGAACAGATGTTTAACTTTTAGGGAAGATATATCCATCCGTTTGTTTGTTTGTTTGTCTGCCTCATTTTTCTCAATACCATAACTGAAAAAGTTATGGATGGATTTCTATGAAATTAACATGAGTTGTTTGGTATATGAGAAAGAGTAAATGACCAAATTTTGGTAATGATTCGTTTGTTCATTCATTCGTTTGTCACCGTTTTTTTTTTTAATTTTATGCTTGTTAGCACAGTAACTCAAAAAAATAATGAATGGATCTTTATGGATTTTATAGAGGTTGTTAGTAATATTGGAAGACATGAATGAATGAATTTTGGTGCAGATCGATTTGTTCGTTTGTATGTTTGACTCATGTTTGTCATAGCGCTTGTTAGCAGTATAACTCAAAACGTTATAAATGGATCTTCAAGAAAATTGCGCAAGTTGTTATTACTATCAAAAGGCACAAATGATTAGATTTTGGAGTTTATACAAAGAAAATTATGATTTCAGAGCCAATTTGAATATTTTGCTACCGTTGCCTCGCTTGCCGGAGGTATGCGCTCTCAGAGTGCTCTGGTTTTCATCTTGTTACTTACCGTTATGATTTTTTTTTTGTCGCTGAAGACAACCACTCCCGGCTGCTTGCCTCGGTTACTCCAGTTTTTACAAGCACTTTCGGGAAGTAGTTAAGGCTAAAGGTGCATGATCACACTGAGTAGGACAGAAGCTAATTGATGAGAATCATTCTAGAATTAAACGACTTTGGAGATTTATGAATTCTCATTTTCCTTAATGTGACAAATTTCGACTGATGCGTCGAAATTGTTGTATTCTATCATCGTAACACAAGAATTATACGGATCTTGAATAACATTTGTGATTTTTGCGTATTTTGCTGGAAAAGCTGATCAATTCAGTGCAAGAAATGTTCGATTCTTCTACAACTGGTATGCATAAGTGAAAACTCTACTTTATCATCGTTGACATACAGGAACCACGAAACTATACCACTTACTCTATACAAATGACTACAGTATATTATCATTATTATTGTTCGACCACTACACGACTCTTATCTTAACATTTCTACGTGATTTGCAAGCCTCTACTGCTCCTTTACAGGATCCATGGGACTGTCATTATCATTGTGGCTACAACTCCTTGTTGTCACTGCTGCCCGTAGGCGACTCCCAAACAGAACAAGCATTTATTTAGTTTACAACAAGAACCGCCCACTCCTAACTAAAGAGCCTCCAGTAACCACAGCCCGGCTCGGTGCAGCGCTTTGCGTGCTACTGTATGAACTCGCGACTTAATATGTATCGCGGAATTCCCCTCGGGCCTAATGTGGCGGGTTTCCTATGCAAATGAGGAGACGAAAACAACATGCGTTTTCAGTATTTTTACTCGGCGCGATTCATTTACCATTCTCTTTGTGGTCGAACCTTGTTTAGGTTCATAAGGAGCGTCAAGTATGTCAATCCGACTCGTGCGAGACTTCGACGTGCAAGGGGCAGGTCCGTTCTCTTGGAAATGATAAACAACTAGGTAGAGAAACGTTGTGAGGGCGCATACCTCCGCCAAAGCAACGCAGTGTTAAAAACTATATATATGTAGTATATGTATATATATATATATATAGATATTGACCTGATGTTGTGGATTTAATTTTGATCTTCAAAATGTGATAAAATGTTCTTCGCAACCTTCCTAGCAGTTCCTGTTACTTTCTGGAGGACCCGTCGATATCTTCTAGAGTTTTGTTCAGACATACAAATGATAAACAAAGAGGCAGTCACACTAACGAAGGAGCATATCTTCACCAAAATTTTGTTATTTCTTTCTATTAACATTTTCTGCGTTTTATTTTTTTGTGTTAATTTATTTCAGTGTTCATTGGTTTCAGTACAGCTGTATACGATAACATTCTAGAAGTATTTACCAGTATTAAAGACCTGTTGCAGTGTATGTAAAATTTTTAATTTTCTTATACAAATTAAAAGTAAAGACCCATGGAAAGCTTATTACCTGATTTGGGGAGAATCAGGACTGATCGAGCCACATATTACATGCTTCCAGTCCCCAACAGGTCCGTCTCGGTGTTCTTGGGCAAAAGAACAAACTTTTTTTTCTAATGCTTACCTAAACTTATGGTTACCTGGCGGATTTGTATGTGCCTAAAAGATTGTCTTTTGCTCTCACCAGACAGTCCTTTGAAAACAATATCACAAAACTCGCTAGTGAAAGCAGATTGTCTTTACCAATCTCTTCAAAGAACATCTGTCTCTGACATTCAGAATGTTAGACCTTCCACAATTTCCATGAGATGAACCGGGATCGCCATCTTGCTTCCAACGTGCTATTGTTCTCTGTATCGTTCTAATTTTAATAACGGTTACTGTACAGATGTACCAAGTTCATTTTCTAACATGTCCTTTCCACGCGTTTTCTTTTCTCCAAAAAAATTGAACCTGCATACATTTGTATGCACTCAAAATAGGTCTTTACTACTTGTGAAACAGTTCGAGAATGTTACCATAAACAAATGCAACAATTGAACTTTTGAATTAAAATAATGCCAAAACATAGAGCAAATAAAAATGGAGTGCGAGACTTGCTTTTGCCACCTAGTGTACTTTAGAATTGCTTTGCATCGATTGATTTGTTGCGAACGTTGAGCTCCTGGCGATTTTCGTTGAGTGCTTGAGAAGACAACGCAGTCAGTATTGATTACCGACACACAACAGTGACCTGTCTCGTATCAATGCAATAAAACGTGTTCATAATACTTTACTTTTTAGCATAACTAATGTTCGTTGTTGTAAGTTGCGACTGCCATAAATGCCTACATCTCTTCGTATACAAACTTTGACAGGATTTTAGAGTGTGAAACCAGCAAATACTGGCTAAGTCGGAGTTTCCGGCATTCAGACGCTATTGCGTGGGTACCAACCATAGCCAGAGATATAGATGTTTGAGAGTCATGGAGGGGGGGCAGCGGCGCAGTTTCCATATCAACCTTCCGTCTATGACGCCATATAACCGTAACAATCTTGGGTCGACCGCAGCCGTGCACTCTTCTGGAGCCAACGGGCGCCTATACGGAGCATATACAAGTACATAGGAATTTCAAAGTTAGTGCATGCGGTCAAATTGACTTTCATTCACGGTGAAAGTCAGCAGCTATAATTTCCAGGGAAAGTTGTAAAATTTAATGGCTGAAATTCGCCCGTAATTTGAGAAGCTGAACGGGCGGTTGCGTAGTGTCGCCCAGAATAACATGCGTTGCCTCAGCAAGTTAATAAGAGTGTGAAAATGGCTAGCAGAGTACTGGGATTCATCACCAGGAATTTCGAATACAAATCCAAGGACATCATCATTCCCTTGTGCGCTCACACTTAGAATTTGCTGTTAAAATTTGGTCGCGGTATCTGTGCAAAGATATGGATAACATGGAAAAATCCAACGCAGAGTTACAAAATTGATACCTCAGCTGCGAAACAAGCCATACGAATGTCGGCTACAAGAACTGGGTATGATCTCTCGAGTAAAGACGACTCAGGGGGCAACTGATAGAAACTTCCAAGTATTTGACTGGCTTCAACGACGTACCTACAGAGGGACTTTATGAAAGAGACCATCATGATCGCCTGCGAAACAACGGCAAAAACTCAAGCATAAAGCCCGAAGAACAACCTCAAGCCAGCAGTTCTTTCCGTATTTCATAATAAACATTTGAAATAGATTCCCCTCCGACTTTGTTGGTGCAGATACGGTCAACGCGCTTAAAAATCGACTTGACAAACATTGGAATAGACATCCTCCGTAACTGTAAGAAACACCAGGAGTAACAAACTCTTGAGCTCCGCAGATCAGCGGATATGAATGCACTTGCGTGTATTTATGATGAACTCGTAGCTGAGATCTTCTTCTTCTTCTTTACTCTGTCATCTGTATCAAGCTAACATAACGGAAATAGCTCAGAGAAGGCTAGAGCGTAAGTCCCGGTGTCTCTCTAGGAATGGGCATGTTGGTCCTCCTACTGCCGCCTAGCTAATCTAACCTGATGAAATTTCGCCCTACACATGTGTTCGATAGAGAGTAAACAAAGCGTCTTTTCGCGTAGGTATGGCATTGATTGACTTGTCGCTTACGTAGTGAGTTGGCCACCATCCGGTTAATGGTTTTTGGTTGAACGATTTCCATATCCATATCTTTACGTCAACAGTGTGCGAAAAGGAGCCATGGACATAGCCGTTAAGTTCAATGAGTGACTGCAATATAAGATGCAGTACGATTTACTTGAACAGGGTTGAATATGTGGCATACTAGTCGAAAGAGTGAATATTTTCGTGGCCATAAATAGATTCAAAATGTGAGCATTATTTATGTTAGGACTGTTATAGCTCATGTCTCTGTGTGTCGTTTCAATGGCGTGCAAATACGGCACTGTTGGTCACGGCAACGTTATCGGGTTCGTCGCTTGTCGAAAGCGTTTTCTTAGGCCTGTCGCATTCAGCGCGCTAGGTAACCCCGGGTTACGCAGTGTGACCTCGAGGGTAACTCGGTCTCCAAAATCCGTGTTGCATTGAGCTGTTTACCGTCAATGAGACACGCCAGGGTTACCCGGTGTTACGCAAACTCGTTACCCTGCAAAATAGGTGGGTAGCGAGCGGAGTTACCCAGTGTTGAT
>LQNS02278157.1:18113342-18127529 GCA_001587735.2 Parhyale hawaiensis | reverse complement strand
CCTCAAATGCAGAAATGCACAAGATAGAACAATAATTTCTCATTTTTTATTTATAAATTTATTCAATTTCTACTGCAATTCACACTGTGTACATCCGTTTATTCCATTAAAACAAATCTCTTGCTCCATTGTAGCTTTTACTAATGTAAAAAAAGTATAGGCGTAATTTGAGGAATATGCTACAGTAATTACTAATCGGCAACACATAGTTGCCAAATGCTTCCCGCAGTACAGAAGTTCGAATCAAACATAAATAAAATTCGCTAAGCGGGCACATTTAAAAAGAAAATTATGCTTTAATCACTAAATAATATTTGTAAAATAGATACATCTATTTACAGAGCGTAATATAGTTTGCAAACTTTTTGTGATCGTGATTTCCAGCAATGTCGGCGATCAAAATCACGGACTTCGAAGGCTCTCCGCGTGTGTTTGGCGATCAAAATCTGTCCGCGATCACAAACTTCGACGAAAAAGATCGTCGTGTAGACGCGGCTTAAAGCTGCGTCAACACGACGATCTTTTTCGTCGGAGTTTGTGATCGCGGAGAGAGGCGTTACAAATTTGTCGCTAAAAATGCTTATAACTTAATCGATATCAGAGTTTATTCTTCATAGTCTCAAAAGTCATTAATGCAACTCTTCTTTCCCATATTTAATTAAAAAATTATACATCCGAGTAGTTTTACTCTCAATTATTTTCGAATATAAGAAAATATCTCCGGACAGTACAGGGTCAATACTCCGGCAGCACATCTGCCGCAATTTTCATACTTTCACAAGCTGAACGTACAATCGCTTCTATTTTTCATCTCTAGCCTTGTTGCTGTCTTTTAGTGGTAATTTTGAACGTTCTTTTTGTATAAAAAGAATATCTACACTGCAAAGTTATCATCTAATTTTCTGAAATATTCATATTTATCTATATTTTTGGCTGTAATTTGCGGGTATACCGTATTACAATTTTATTGATAGTCGATCATGTTCAATTGAGAAAAGTCAGGAAATTTTGGGCGCTGAATATCACGGGGAGTAGAACTGTAAACGAAAAACGGTAGGGCGTTACAATTCTGTACCTCCTTGGAGCAGATAGGGTTAATATTTCTGCTAAGAGGCATTAGAACTAAGTATTCGAGGCTTGACTTCTTCTAAACGTCAGGCAGGTGCGCTGGCTTCGATCCACTGAACTGAGTTTCAGGCATGGACCCTCAATCGGTTATCCCCGAGGCTGCCAATACCGTAGTTTTACTCTGTAAAAGGGACTCTTAACCATGCCCATCGTGATTGCTTTGCTTCTAACACTAGCAACAGGTTTCAAAGTTACAAATCGAAAGCTTGCGTCTGAAAATTCATACAAGACAAGCCTTGCAGGCTCAATTTTGCACCCAGTCGAACGTGCCTCAAGTAGCGTTTTAGACAGCGATGCTTACGTATATACAAGTAGGAATAATGGAATATTGATATACATAGTTTGGGAATAACAAAAATTTAATGTTATAACGTCTGCATATTGAAAAAGCGGCAGAGTGTCAAGGTAGCTCGTGTGGGCGCCCACCTCTGCATGGACTGCGTGCCACTTATTTCTTTTACCGAAGCTAACATCATTTTGTGGGGGTTATTCCGCTACTATTATTCAGTAGCATATGCAATGCTAGATAGAGAAAGTTTATTCATTGCTATGTTTGGTATGCTGCAAGTAAACGATTCATAGGTTCTCATTGCTTATAAATAGAAAAGTATGTATCAAAAGTAAGCGAACAATATTTGAGACATAACTGCAGGGACAGAAAATCCTAAGGTAAATATAAAACGTACGCCCCAATGGGTATCGATCTTGCAAAAAAACATACATTTTTAATATTTTCTAGTGCACGAAATCAATAAAAGCTGCATGGCATTTTATACCAAATGTAGAGACAATGTTAACCCTGCACACGAATCGAACAGCTGTAGAACTCTCTTAAGTGTGACATCTAAACGATGTTTTGAAAATATTGGTTTTTAGTTAATTCAGCTCAGACAGCAGTAAAACTTCAAGAACCAGCAAAAAGTAAACGAAATTCCCGACAGTGTATTCTGACATGTAAGAAAATAACTGGACATATGCAAAAAAAAAACCTGGAAGTATATTTTATAAATCAATAGACGAGTATTAAACGAGGTGCAGTTCCCCGTACGTGATCATAAACTTGTTTAGCAAAAATATACTTAAAAGCTTCATCCGAAAATATGTGCCGCTTTTAACCTAAATTAGAACTCAATTTCACTATATAACACATAGATTCAGTTTGTACAGCCTAAATGTTTAAAATGGGCATTACTGAAAAGGTGTACCGTATGAACTCTCCGCATGTTAATTAGCTATAATGTACGTAAACCTAAGTTTACTTCATGGATGCTAAAAACAAAAACTTATGACATTTTACTAAATTTTTAATTCTAAGAAGTTATTCTGTATAAATAATATTGTGAAGAGCTAGAGAATATTTTGCGCCCCTTAAAAAATACCTACTCGCACACTAACTTTAAGGGGAAGTCGCGAATGATGAGGTACCTAGACTACTCAAAGCTATTAGATAAATTTGACTACCTATTCCGGAGAAAGTACGGTTTTAAAATTTTCAACTTTTTTACAATAAAGAACAGATAATGGAGCAGGTCTCTGAAAACTGTTTTCACATTTTCCCCTACAGAACTAAACAAGAATTTCAAACAAAATGTATTAGATATTCTTATGGCCAGCAACCACAGATGCATACGTTGTCCGGTTACTCTTCGTTTCACGTCAAGCGTCAATTTGACATTATTACTACTTACACAGTTTGTATGTCACGTTAAAACTATACATCATTGCAACTTTGTTTGTTTGTTGTAGCTGAAGCTCCAAATTTAAAGCAAAAATTTTAAACTTCATTTTATAGTTAAAATATCTTAATTTTAACTGAACTGAACATCAATTGCTTTATTCAATAATATAGAATTCCAGCCCTCTGAAAAATCCATCTTTTTCAATGTGGCTCTTGCACTCCTGCCCATTGCTACTCTTTTGTAGTATTCTCTTATTCTACCCTAATTTTATCACTATGCAACATCCTGAACCATCTTATTATCTAGGCACTTGGACTGTGATCCATGTACCTGTATCACGCTAACGACAGTATTAAAGAGAGCAGATGTCGGAGCGCATCTCAGACTCGGTACATGAAGCACGGCAACGGGTTCTTGGGTCAGTGTGGACACCGCACAGCGCTTTGGCTCTGAAGATAACAGAGATCTCGATTGAAAGTTACTGGCCAAAAGGTGGGTGAAGACGAAAACCGATCAAAATAAAGACTTGTGTAAAGTATGCATTCTCGACAGATTATTGCCAGGTTTTGTTTTACACTTTTGAAAACGGCAAAGCAAGTGCTACGTTTATCAGTGTACATACACACAAGTAGAAATGGAGTATAATACGTTCTCTCATTCACTCGCCCAAATATTTTGTAGCGTCTTTTTCAACACTGCTTTGTGTGTGCCAGACAAAGTTATGAAAATGATAACCGTCCAATCAGTTTCCTCAGCAAGTGTCTCAAAGCAAGTTACGGATTTCTCTTCAAATTTGGAGCGGAATAAACTCAGAAACCAGTGCACTTTTCTACTGTTTCTACGGCACAGTAACACGTTCGCATGAGTGGATGAGTGAACACGTTGGAAAGACTAACGACTACAGAATTTAAGGTTGCATTATAAAAAATAACTAGAGCACTCTGAGAGCGCATACTTCCGCCAAACAAGGCAACGGCAGGAAAAAATTCAAATTGGCTCTGAAACCTCAATTTTCTTTGAAGAAACTCCAAAATCTAAATCATTTGTGCCTTTTGATAGTAATAACAGCTTGTGAAATTTTTTTGAAGATCCGTTCATAACTTTTTGAGTTATACTGCTAACAAACTTTATGACCAACATGAGTCAGACATACAAACAAACAAACCGATCAGCGCCAAAATTTAATCATTTATGTCTTTTAACATTACTAACAACCGCTATGAATTTCATAGAGATCCATTCATTATTCTTTGAGTTATTGTGCTAACAAGCATAAAATTAAAAACAGTGACAAACGAACAAACGAATCATTAACAAAATTTGGTCATCTACTGTTTGTTATATACGTAGCAACTCACGTTAATTTCATCAAAATCCATCCACACGTTTTGAGTCATGGCTTTGAAAAAAATGAGGCAAACAAACAAACAAACAAACGGATGGACATATCACCAAAAGTTAATCATCGGTTCCTCCTAACATACCTAGCAATCCCTGTAAATTTCGTCCAAATCGGTTCACAACTTTTTTAGTTGTCTTGCTGACAGACAGAAAACAGGCACAGGCAAACAAACAAACAGACAGACACGACGAAAACATAACCTCCTTGGCGGAGGTAAATATGAAGCTACATCCTCATATATCATTTTTTTTTACTTTCAGGCGGACAAATTTCAATCATAGGTAAAAAAAACTCAAAGTAAGTCGATTTTCATGAATGATAAAATGCCCAAAACTCCTTAGTTTTTGAGTTATAATGACTTATGGAAATTCAAAGCTTTAAGTATTTTACTTCGTGCGCGCCAATGTTAGCACTAGTTTTGATAGTTCAGCACGTTTCTGACCATACTAAAGCAATATACATCATTTTTTATATTAAAAACTGCAAATATTTCATAGTTAGGGAAAAATATCTGCTGTTTCAAACTTAGTATATAACCTAATCACACTACCGTATAGCGGACACTACGTCGTCAGAGTTTACATCAGTATCGTTTGAAAACAAAAAAATCCAAGGGTTGTTGCCACCAGATTTTGAACTTTGTGTACAATTTTCAGAATGGCTCATGCAACAGAGAACAAGGGATCCCAACTTCTCCAGGCTGTTTCTTTTCCACAGATGAAGCGTATTTTACTGGCGAAGGGGCTTTTAACAGTTACAATAATCCTCATTAGGCGCAAGTATAATAATGGTCATGTCATTCGCTCAAATAATCATCAACATCGATACAGTGTAAACGCACGGGCAAGAATTTGGTTGGAAACGTAAAATACTTGAAGGCTTTAAATTTCTTTAAGTCCAGCTTCAGTCGGTATTTTATCATTCGTAAAAATTGATTTATTTTGAGTTTTTCTACCTACGGTGGAAATTTCTCCTCCTAAAAAAAACACCCGGTATATATATATATATATATATATATATATATATATATATATATATATATATATATATATATATATATATATACACAGTGCGTTACCTTTGATTATGCAAATAGAATTTTTTTACTTAATTTTTCAAGACGAGTGTCTAACTGTGAAGTATCAAAATTAACTAAATGTATGGCCATGTTGCCAATATAAACAGCACTTGTAAAATAAATATTTAGCCATTGGTTAAGTTTATCATACAATTTGCTTATGTACGCGTTTTTTACTGTTACCTTAGATTATGCAGTAAACTGATAAAAACGTCATAAAGAAGAAATAAATACAAGTGAACAGGAATGTTGTTATCAAACGTCCAAATCCAAGAAATTATAATCAAGACAATTCAATAAACACTGAAACAAGTGTTAAGTAGTGGTAAACATAAGAAGTTAATTTTGAACATGGCAACCTCCATTTTTCATGATTTTTTAAGGCGATTATAAACAGACTTTGTCAGGTTTGATAGTTCAGATGGTGGAATAGAATCTGCTGCTGTTTCTACTGCAATCCACAGGGTTACTATGCTCGAAAACTGCCGACCACCTCCATAGACCTTCCTTATGATCATTGCCCAGAGGTTCTCAATGGGATTTAAATCGGGGCTATTCGCTTGCCAGGTCATAATCCTTTTTGATTTTAACCCTCCATCTTAAAGCCAGTTAGCAGTGTACCGTGCTCGGTGTGAGGGAGCGTAATCGTGCTGAAATACCAATTTTTTGGATCTCCGTGCGATAGTCTGCTCATCCAGCCATGGAATCAAGTGGGCTTCAAGAAACTGGCAGTACCTTTCTGCATTCAGCTTAACTCCTTCTGCCACTTCAAATGAACCAATAAGGGTGTCACCTACTATCCCGGTCCAAAACATTATACCTCCACCACGTTGTTGACGCTTAAGCCGTGTCTGTTGAGGTTGGAGGACACATCCAGACGCCATCCATCTGGACCATCAAGAGTGGCTCTGCATCTTTCAGTAAATATGGCATTGGAGAAATCAGTTTTCATGTTCCCTTCAGCCCATTTGCTCCTATTTTCTTTATGAGTTTTTGTTAGAAGTGGTCGTTTAATTGCCTTTTTCACCTTCCCTAGCTTCTGCAGAACCTCACATCTTGTCTTTCTACTTAGTATTGGGGCTCCAACGTCTTCAAATATCGCCTTTTTTGCAGAAAGTTGTTTTCTAGCAATAGAAACCTACAAATGTGGAGCATATCCCGAGCAGTCAGTTTCCTCGTAGAGGCTCTATCCGGAGTTTTCCTGTTGACTTTACGTTCAATTGCATAAGCCTTAATTGTTCGGTGATCGCGCTGTAATTCATTGGAAACTTCGAGTGTTGTCTTACCAGAAGCCAATAACGAGGTCACTTTGATCCTTTCTTCACTTTTTAAACAGTATTTCTTGCCCATGTTGACTAGAGAGTGATGTTGCATAATCTGGGGTACCAGCAGAACTCCGTGCGATAAGCAAATGTTGCCAAAACATGGGATATTGTTCCGTTTTTTTTCTCTAGTTGTTTTTTTAGTTACAACATACCTGTGCACTAACTTACTAATCACATTTTAAATGTTAGACACTTATTTTGAAAATGAATTTAAAAAAATTGTATTTGCATAATCAAAGGTAACGCATTGTATATATATACATATATATATAGCTAGATTGGACTTTAACTGTAAGCGGATTTAACTGTAAGCGACGTTAAGTGTCATCAGCTGAGATTAGGTGTAAAGTTGAACTTTACACCTAACGACTAACAACTCCACGCTGCTCTTCTCGTACGTTTCCCTACAGATAAACGCGCAGGGCCTTCCTTAGTCCTCCACCATCACCGACCACCACCCTACTAAAGAGCCACTTCAAATGAGCTCCCGCTCATAAGGTTAGGTGAGGCCAGGACTGGTTCTGCTAGCGTTCCTAAGTGTTTTTACTGCATTTATGTGCGTTTTTAATGTTTGTATTGGTTTTAGTGTTTGGGTAAATTTTTTTTGTTATAAATGTTTTTTTACTTAGCGTCAATCTTTGATGGGCCTTACTTATCGTCAATCTTTGATCGTTAGCAGAACCAGTCCTGGCTTTACCAAATCTAATGAGAAAAAGCTCATTGGACGTTAGCAGAACCAGTGCTCGCCTTTACCTAGCCTTATGAGAACGAGATCATTTTCCTGTAGGCTACTACACTTAATAGCGGTTTATACTGTACAATTACACCTAATGGTAAAAAATTACTCTTAACGGACTGCTTTACACCATTTCTAATTTCGTTGATTTTTAAATGCAAATTCAGTAATAAGCAGGCAAATTATTTGCTTTTATTTTAAGAATGTAAAAACAGATTCGAGTAGCTCAACACCATTAAGGGTACTGAGTTCATATATACAGAGTACGCGGCTCATTCGGCTTGCTGTCGTGGAAGATATTTTTATCATAGATATAGAGCCAGCACTAAACCAACAGAGAGAAAGTTTTCGTAATTTTTTTAAATGATACACATTTATCATGCTTTCGTCAAATTTTTCAGCAAAAACTTTAGATTATTGAAAATTATTGATGAACATTGAAAACGGATAAATAAAAGCATTGATCTATAGCCAACCCGAACACTGAAAATACTTAGAAAAGAATTAAAACAATTATTAAGCGTGAAATATTCCCTGTTCTTCGATCAAGCTTGCTTAGAGAATATATATGCTGCCAATTTACTCGGCATATTTCAACAGAGTTAAATTTTTCTTAGCGGTGTCTGTATCACTTAATTTGGCGGAATCTGTGTACGAGAGCGGTTATGATCACCTTGCGGTTTTTATCTAAGTGACAAATTTAATTCTTGTGCCGTACAATGGTGCCTTCCTTCATTTCTTTCTTCGTTAGTATAAGGTAGGAGGAAATTAGGCTAGATTTAATACGATCTCGAGAGGGAACAAGAGTCAAGGTAAATTTGAGCAGCTGCAAATATAACTAAAGCGAAGCTCAGTCTCCTCTTGTGCAGACTGTAGCTTTGGGAAGTGGCTGTAGCAGGAAACACCACCTTAGCCAATTGGAGAAGTACAATAAAGCTGGTTCGCGGAAGCCGAAGAAAAAAATACCGTTAATGATGGGACGGATATTTAAGGCGATTGATAAATGGGATGACGGGATTAGCATTCTTTAAGTTCACGAAAGATTTGGATACCTAAATTTAGTAAGCGTCGACTATGTGTGCAGCACAGACAGTTGAAAAAAAAAAGAATGAGTTGATGTCGATTCTTGGCATACATGCATGCTTTTTGCACACACAACGTTGTATATAATAGTACAACATATTATACATGTGAACGCAATTCTATCTACATGCTTGCTCATGTAACGGATGTTTGTAACGACCGCCTTAAAGGTCACGAGAGATTGCGTAGGGAAGAATCGCGTGGCATGACAAAAACGATTCATTTACAGAGCAAACATCTTAGGTTTAGAGACACAATTGTTCTTCATTGAGAGATCCGGCGGACGGCAATATCTGCATGCCTTGTTTTTCAAACACAGATCCTTGCCGGTCTCGCTGACCTACAGATATTCTTTAGGATGACTTTATGAGACGTCCGACTGTTCAAACGTATACCGAAGTTAGCCGATTAGCCGTCTGCCAAATGGTAACTACGTGTGCTTTCAATTTATCTGGTGCATAAGCGGGATCTTAGAAAGCACCAGTACTATTAACTGTATAGACGTCGTACCTTACTTGTCTGCTCATAGGAGCATTACACTTAGCCTCCATTTCAAGTAGTTATGCCTCAGCTGCTTACCACTAGAGAATTAATCCCATCAGGATGTATATAATATGTAAATAAATAAGAGTAACTTGACATCGTACCTTCACTACTCTTCTTCACTACAGCCTCACCAACTTATTATTCTGCATCGAAGATAAAAAATCACAACTGAACACTTTAACGAACTCATGAAGAACTCACTCACCAACCTAAAACATAACACCTCCTCTACCCGCCGACGTCACAAGCCGAAAAGCACGGAAAGTGGAGGTATGTATTTCCTTTGAGGCTCACAGGTCGCCGCATGGTAAAATAATTTGGGTCGTAGGTACAACATATACTGTTGTAGCTACTTGGAACATATGTTCACACTTCTTATGCTAGATATAAGTCAGAAAAAGCATTGAAGAACTATGCATTTTTGTTCTGTGGAATTTGTTCAGGTTCCAGCAAGTTCAATATGCACTGATCAAAAATGGCTGACCTGATGCAGCTAAAAAGTACAGGTTAAAATTTTTATCTGAATAACGCTATCTAAAACTCAACCAAATTGTTCCCGTGAGCAGTATAGAATTTACATGTATCTGCGATATTAATTTTTTAAACAATTTTGTTGCATCACGGAGATCCTTGTTTAAATTACCTAAAAATATGTCACTGCAACGGCCAAAGTGACCGAAGTCTGTGGTGTTCTTGGTGAAAAGCGCCCCATTACTTGTTAATAAATGAAAATCTATTGATATACTGCAGGTAATCTTCTCTTAAGATAGATAAATAACATTTATCTATGACAAAATCCGAGGTGGAATTTCTAGCATGGCAGCCAGCCTGAACGCTCTGGATAAACATTATTTTTTTTTTTTTTCTTGTTTCCTTCTGGAGTATTAGCAATGATGAAGAACATTTTATTTATAGCGCATTGCATAGTATGCTTATTTTTTATCAGTTATTCTTGACGATTACGCTCGTTGCAGTGATTGGCTATGACTAGCGCATTACAGAGGCAGCCAGAATGGAATGGTACTATTGTCTGAAATTGCTATCCAGCGCAATTGATGCAATGATTCATGACTACGACTGGCATGTGGTTTATTTCGTTGCTAGAAATGATACGCTTGCGTGATATTCTTGCTGTTTTGGGAAGATCCAAGGCTTTTTTCAATATTAATGTCTACAAACACCGATAAGATATTCAGAGACAGACACCTCACAGCCAAACATTACTTCTTGATGGATGGGAAAAGAATTCTTCGGTATGATAAAAGGCATGGTGTTGAAATGTAGCGCATATCTTTCTAATATGAAATAATGCGAGATCACTGGCACGCGGTGCTTTTCTGGAGCTATATACCTGACCATTAACGACTGGAAACATATCGACACATAAACGACTGAGCCGAATATGCTGTCATACTTAACGGTCTGAAGCCTGTGGTTTGACAGTCAACGTAAGAGTAAAATCTAATGTAGTAATAACTAACTAAACCTACTTGGGCGATGTGACATAAACGCACTACTCTGTACTAAGCACAGTGCATACGTACAGAGCTCTGTCCAGTTCTTGGACGGAGAAAATTTATAACCCGACAGCAAAGACTGTTTCCCTGTGCGAAAAAAACGCATCGGAGGAGAGCAACTCAATCAGAAGCAATTTAATTCGTGAGCAAAGAATTCTAATCTTTATGTGTTATACTATATATAAATAATATATACAAATTTATAGTGCGAAGAAATATATTATTTGGTTCTCCGCAACGCACTGAGTTTAGTTGAAGTATTCGATTACAATAATTAGTTATTTTTCCACGTGTGGTGGACATCGATGTGGCGGAGGGTTGGCAGCGTTACAGGTTATTACCTCGACCGGAGAGAATATGCTTTGGCCGGAGTTTGTCTCCTTGTGTGTTGCAACAGACCTCAAAATCTACCAATGAGACTACGTAAAATCTACAGGAACTGTTGCCGAAATCAAGAGGAGGAGATGAGTAAATTCTGCTGATGATTCGTCCATCCATTTTCTCGCATCGGTTTGTTTGTCTTTTAGCAGCATAGCCCAAAGGGTTTTGGACGGATCTTTATGAAATTGGCAGCATTTTTTTTAAATGCCCATGGGAAAGAAGATTAAATTTTGGTGAAGGTCGGGAAGAAATCCTCGATTCTGGAAGGTTTTAAAATTTTTGTTAGGAAGGTTTGCGCTATTGGATTGCAGCCTTTAGATCTTAAAGCATCTGCCAAAGTATTGCGGAAGGTATCGTTTACAACGAAATTTCCAACACTGTCATCAACCTCGACTTTACGTGGATTACTTAATGCAACTTCGTCTGCTTTTCTTCGTAAGATAGCAGTTTGGATATGTCTCATAAGTGGAAAACGAAGCTATTGCCTATCTTCATTTTCAGTCATTCTATACGTAAATTGAATCACCTACTGTAAATCCGGCTCACGCTATCTACTAACAGCCGAAGAAGCTGCTAACAGCTGAATGGTCATTTTATGATGCAAAATTCAGCGAAAATCTAAGTAGCACTGACAGCCAGCTACATCAATCGCCTTTTCGTGAAGCCTCCAATGTACACATTGTACAGCCTTCGGACTATGTTTAGACCGCGCCCACTTTGCTGCCTTCCTTCATTTCTGCTGTCACAATCAATCACAGCGGGTGTTATTTAGCGTCACAAGGACCAGAATTTTTCTTCAAGACAGCTAGCAAAACTGGCCAGTAAAGTCTACCCAGTATTTTTTATAATTTCATATATGCATTCATGTATGAAATGTTTAATTCGTAGAAAGCATTGAGTATTAACATGAGAGTAGTAATATTTAAGGAATTCAGCGAAGTATAACTCTCAAGTGGACCTTTCTGGCTGTTAGTGTAGCTAATGATAGAGCATTAATTAATTTTTTTTATTTTGTTCCATACAATTCGCATTACGTATTTACTATATGTTGTCACTCATTCCTATATATTACAATAGTCAACAAGCAGTTTGGTTATAGGATTCTTTCCATTGCATTTTCATTAGATCGACATGGTGCTTCAAAACCTGCAAATCGTTTTAGTCTCTCAGCTTCTATTTTAAGGCAATCCTTTGCTGCTTTTTATATTTTCCTCCTTCAAGGAGGTTATGTTTTTGTCTAGTTTGTCTGTCTGGTTGTTTGTTTCTGTATCACGAAAATAAGCAAAAAAAAGTTATGGACTGATCGTTACGAAAGTTACAGGGATTGTTATGCATGTTAAGAGTAATAGATGATTAACTTTGGGGAAAATTCGTTCAACCGTGTATTTGTTTGTCTGGTTATTTTTTTCGTAACATAGCTCAAAAAGTTATGAACGGCTTTTTATGAAATTTACTTGAATTGTTAGATATATCACGAAGAGTTTTAAATGATCGAATTTCTGTGATGATCTGTTTGCTAGTTTGTTTGTCTGTGGATTCGATTTTATGTTTGTCAGCAAAATAACTTGAAAAGTTACCAAAGGATTTTATGAAATTGATGGGAATTGTTAGAAATGTTAAAAGACGTATAATTATGATCAAATTTTGGTCATGATTCGTTGGTTTCTTTGAGTGTTTGACTAATGTTTGTCAGCAACATAACTCAAAAAGCTGTGAACGGATCATCAAGGAAAGTACAAAAACAGTTATTACTATTAAAAGGAAAAAATGATCAGATTTGGAGCTGATAAAAAGGAAATCATCGTTTCAGAGCCAATTTGAATTTTTCGTGAACATTTTTTTGCTTGTCGGAGGTATGCGCTCCTAAAGTGCCCCAGTTTATCAGTGTTAAGCAGCAGTACGCCCACTGGCGCACTAACTAACGTTTGGTGTAGCTCCAATTCTACGATAACACGAGAATGTCAATTACGAGTACCTAATGAACCATCGTGCTGGCGATGTTTCAGTTACAGATCTAAAATTAGTGCCCAATGGTGAATTTGTAGCTGTTCTTAAGTTCCCACAGGCAAGAATAATGCCTTCTTGTAGACCTGCGCAAGCTAGACAGTAAACCCATGCCCCTGCATATATACTATGAAGCTTAGAGTTGAGGATGCCTGATGTATGTTTCCAAAAACCCTTGGTAATACAGCAGCGACATCTTTTTTAGTATTTACAGTGACCTGTACGGAACACTATGCCGGCACTGATACTTACGACAATATGTACTGTCCTCAGGGGTCAGGGATGTCGTTCTTGGTGAAGCTGTGCCTCTGCCTTGGTCTTGTGCTGCGTCCAGTCATCATCATCCCATGCGTAGGGTTCTCCGCACTGTACAAGCATCACTCCACGGGAGGTCTATGCACCGGATACGAAACCGTGTCCCTTGCAACCGCCTCCGTTAGTTCCGTAAGTCTAAAAGAACTCATCACAGCTGTAACTAGTACATGCGTTGACAACTGAGGTATGATGGAAAAAATAGATTCATGACATGATGCCAATATAACACTCTTAACAAACTAACTGCCTTCTGATTTTCGTGGTCTACTCTCAAAATACTCTTAAAATCCCAAGAGATATCTCGTGTAATCGTGGGTCTAGCAGAAATCACTGTCTTATGTAGTTTGTTGAGATATCTATGCGTAAAGTAACATACTTGCATTCTATGCACAGTGCATGTTCAATGATAAAGTAAAAAAATGTACACAGTCAGTGACTGGAGTGTTTAAAAAAATCAGTATTCTGCTGCCAAACGTGCTCCAGGCAGACGACACTCGAAGCATGAATCAGAAATATACAAATTATAGTTTTCGGTAAGTACCTGAATTTTAAATATCATAACTCAGCGCTGAAGGGCCACGCGCAAGTCCTCCTGTGCGATTGCAAGTGAAGTAAATACCTTAATGGAATTTTCGAGTTGGGATGCGGCGATGCTAACTGAAAATATCTTGTACCGAAATCTAACTGAACATCAAGCGTATTTCTTAAGGGACGTTGCAAGGATTGCTGAGCTTGTAAAAAGAACCCTTCCGTTCTATACATATATATATATATATATATATATATATATATATGGTTAAAAACAATGCCGAATTGTAGGTTTACTATATCTTTATTAAGTTTCTCCAACTGTCTTAGCTTAGAACGACGGAGTTGCAATGGGTTCACCGCTCGGCGTAACTTTCGCGAATTACTACATGTGCCACTTGGAAAACACTGTCATTAGCAACCATCCCACCAAGAAACCTACAATATACTGCCGATATGTAGATG
>LQNS02278157.1:18070433-18091203 GCA_001587735.2 Parhyale hawaiensis | reverse complement strand
TAGCCTAGAATCTGCCGACTGTACAGGAGCTGACATCCAGCTCCTCCACGCAGCTCTGTTCATTTGCCTTTTAGACTTCCCCCCGCTAACACCAATGCTCCCTGATTGCTAGCTAATAAAGAACGTTCTTTTATTTCATAGTATAGGTTAACCTTTTTTTTTCTGAGGATGGGATTCTTAGTCCCGAAACGTTAAATTTTAATTCCGTCGACTGATATTTAATATTTATATATTTATATCTTTCCTGTCACGCTCTATGGGAATAAGATAGGAGAAAATTCAGATTTCAAAATGCGAAAAAAAAAGTGGGGTACTTTGCAATCTTTTTCTTCGGCAAAAAAAAAAATTGGGTACCTTGCAATCTCTTTCTTCAGTATTAGATAGGGGAAAATAGAACTAATACGATGGGAGAAAATTCAGATTTCAAAAGGCAAAAAAAAAAGTTGGGTACCTTGGAATCTTTTTCTTCAGTATTAGATAGGGGAAAAATGAGGAAGCCCAAAAGACGGCGGGGGTTTTGGTGAAGTGTTAATTTTTTGCCGTCATTATAAATGACGGCCACTAGTAAATAAATAAAAACACGACGTAAATTATTACATAGTACTGTTGATACGCAGTTTGTTGCTTGCATGGCTGGTATCTTCGTCCTTAGAAGATGAAGTAAATAGGAGCAAACCGTTATTCTGAAATGCAAAAAGGCCGTAGCGAGGTTATACTAAATTTTACATTCGTGAGGCATCCGTATGCGGTATCATAGTTGTTAGATTGTACTTCCTTCCATTACTTTTTGGCGAGATCATTAGGCGCTCATAAAACTGAAGCATAGGAAAAGAAGAGGGTAATAGTTCTGAGGAAGAACCACCAGAGGATGCAAGGGAATAATTGCTTCAATTACTTTCTGCCATCATTAATATAGACGCTGGCCACTTGTGATTCATGAAGAGCATTACCTTGCCTAAGTCATACCGCAGAAATTAAAGACAAAATTAATAAAATTGCATTAACAACTATTTAAATCATTCAGGAAAGCTTGAACATGATAGAACTGGATTGCGCTAACTTGCTGATGATGCAATACCAGCAGTTTTACTCATGAGTTTCTTAGTATTAACACATCCAACACACATTTTGATACATAGCCGTGGTCATTCGTGCTTCTTCGTTATTTTTATAGAGTAATAACAGATTTTGAGTGAAATCCGGACTGTTCTGGATTTTACTGAAAACTCGATAATTTGTATAGTTTTTGAAACTTTTTCCAAAAATAGCAACCGCAACTTCGTGAAATTAATAATAAAAAGTTATGGAGTCTTCCAATTTATTTTTCCTATCTATTGCTGAAGAAAAGAAACTTCAAATTTTTTTCCGCACAAAATTTGTCTTTACGATACCATAATAACCTAACCAAAACTAATCTGACCAAACCTAAGCTAATGGGATAATGGAAGACTATGTAGGAAACTGATTATCTGCAGCAGTCCGGATTTCATGCAAGACCCGTAACAACTTATTGTTATTCAATATTGCAGTCGAAATTTGAATATTGGGTAAGTTGAAATCGGAATAACTGAAGAGTTTTGTATCAATGTTTAGTGTAACTTCGTGTAGGTTTCCAAGTACATAGCAGACCGCTATGCTGCATCACTTGGATTCTGCTCTTTAATTCAAGAATAATTGTAATGTTTGCTCTCAGGAAACAGTCAGGCTCATATCTGAGTAATGCTAAATCTATCTGTAACCTCAACCAGAGGCTTCTCACTACTAGGTCAGAATTCATCTACCAGGTAATGTTACGAGTATGTGCAAGATGATTTGTGACTGTATCACTAAGTTCATTCAAACTTGGTTAGAGGAATCATTAATACTTATAACATAAATCCATATAGTTACAGATTAAGGTTCACCGTGGATAAATATTTCCATTATCCCTCTCCAGAGATCTTCAGGAGGTGCGTTACGTACTGTCTCGCCTGGTTCTACCTGAACACGACCAAGCAGTGGCACGACGGGTCGCATCTAAATCAGTGCGAGTTGCGTACAAAGCTTCGACCAGGCAAACCCTGCTTCTCTGTGCGGACCAAAAAGAGCTTAATTATTTCAGACCCGTGCATCCAAGGATCAGATACGTTCCCAGTTCTTTGTCAGACGTTTGAGTAGTTCTGATGTGGGCGACCCAAGAGGTCGCTGTAACCTCGGGTCATAGGGATTTACCCAGTTCATTAATTGCCTTTAGTTTGTAATAATCGCGTGACATAATGCGACGCACCCAGCATACCCATTGAGAAGTACCCAGTTTATTAGTAGCATTCACTGCTAACAATGGAGTAAGATATCGGCAATGAGAATTCGCATTGTTTTTTGCATGTGTTAGCAATGGGAAATTTTTTATGCCCATAAACTGCAGCTTAACGTAACTTGCAGTGACGCGATATAAATTTAATACGCCATGAAAAAACAGTTGGAAATTTGATTTACGTATAATGTAACACATCAAAGATTTCTAGTTACTTCCATGGTATCCACTGTATGTCAACGTATCTCCAAATTTTTTCTATTCAGTGCTCTGGATTATGTACGAAATTCAGATCAGTCGTAAGACGGAACTAACACAAAAATAAATTATTAACTGACTTTATTACCTTCATTGTAACCCAGCTGCTTAGACTTTATTACCTTCATTGTAACCCAGCTGCTTAGGCTACTGCAATAGAGTAACTCAATTTTCAATTCTACTTTTTTGGCCTCTTGAGTTTTATTTCTGGCCCAAAAGTAAGTTTAGAGACATCTGCTTAAAGTAGAGAATAGTTCACGAAAGTTGGCACATGCGCTTTAAGAAGGGAAAGCTACAGTAAACCTTTAAACCTTTATTGTTCTCAAAAATAGAATTAGAGCTGATCTCTTACCTAATACATTAAAAACTAAGAACGCGTCCAGCTAAAAGCGCGTAGTCGCTTGTGGGACGCAGTGCTTGAAACGTTCATTGAGGTCCTAATTCTAAAATTTGTATACATGATCAATTTCGCATTTTCCAACANGTAAGATATCGGCAATGAGAAGTCGCATTGTTTTTTGCATGTGTTAGCAATGGGAAATTTTTTATGCCCATAAACTGCAGCTTAACGTAACTTGCAGTGACGCGATATAAATTTAATACGCCATGAAAAAACAGCGGGAAATTTGATTTACGTACAATGTAACACATCAAAGATTTCTAGTTACTTCCATGGTATCCACTGTATGTCAACGTATCTCTAAATATTTTCTATTCAGTGCCCTGGATTATGTACGAAATTCAGATCAGTCGTAAGACGGAACTAACACAAAAATATATTATTAACTGACTTTATTACCTTCGTTGTAACCAAGCCGCATAGGCTACTGCAATAGAGTAACTAAATTTTCAATTCTACTTTTTTGTCCTCTTGAGTTTTATTTCTGGCCCAAAAGTAGGTTTAGAGACATCTGCTTAAAGTAGAGAATAGTTCACGAAAGCTGGCACATGCGCTTTAAGAAGGGAAAGCTACAGTAGTTTTAAGATGAGCGAGTATGAGTAACCCTGCCCCTGTATGTAAACAGAACTATTTGCTCTGCATCTTAATTTTCGCGGTTCTGTGTCCTGGCTCGGAAAAATAAGTAATTTTGCTGGCAAAATCAAGATGAACTGTAACAAATATATTTGCCCATACTAAACACTTTGGCCAACACTGTCATGCTGCAGTTCGTTGTACATATTAAACCGAGCGCAGAAGTACGAGCTTCATCGGCACTATTACCAACTAATCCAATTACGTTACAACCGCCATGTACCTGTATCAGCTTGCACATAGCAAAACTGTCCCAAATATGTTGTAGATCTCAGCAGCTGCTGCAATTATTAATGGCAAATTTTCGACAATCTCACCCAATTTAAAGTCGCTTTAGGCTAAATGCACAAAGAGCTACAGTTTGTGATTTGTAGCACGCTATTGAAGCACTTCAATTTGCCGTCACGGTGACATACTCGGAATGGCTGAGCTATCCGATAGCCCCAATGAAAGTTATACGTGGGCTCTCGGACTGAAAACTTGACACAAAGTGACTACTATAGTATTCAGCGCCCTTTGTTACTGCAGACTCTGAAGCAACTTTCTTTAATCTCGCGATGTCTATATATTTGGTTTCAAAATATTTACACAGACTTACCATTTTTTAGAATATACATGCTTCATTTTCTACGTATTATTATTGATCCATGAATTAGAAATACAGAACAATGAAAGCATCACACTCATCAATGAATTTACTTTCTCTCATCATGCATAGAAATCTTTGTGACTTCAGCCAACTCCAGTGACTTTTTATCATTCCAGCCGCTATAATTATATTCAATGGAAATTTCTTGCCTTAGCGTTTAGAAAACTTAGTATTGACATAACATAACAATAATATAAAATTTCGTCCCCATAGCAAAATAACATTGGAGGGAGGTCGGAAGAATATTGGAATGTTGGGTGAATGTCGGAGCTTGTCAACCGATCATAGACCAGTGCTTTACCAATATGCGCTGAGAAAAAAAGGTTCTTATGCATGGTCAAGCAGTGTTGAGCCTACATTGGGTCACTTTTGAGAAACGTATCAGGAAAACGCCCAAGAAATCATATTGCGATAGTTTAATTTATGCATTATTTTAATGTATCAAAAAATTATTCAAATTTCTATTGTAAGAAAAAATATGTGAATTAATATACTGGATTGCAACATTGGGCCAATAATAATTTTCAGCAGTAATCCGATAATTAACGATTCCTCAATGGAAACGACCACGCATTGAATTAATGATTAATCAAACACTCATTTATATGAAAGACGAATGTAAATACTATAATAAATACTTATCTTTTTGTTTTGATTATCACTCTTGAGTGATCTCCAATAAATTTTACAAGGATGCCTGTTAACTATCGTTAACGACGTGTATTTATGTTTAGGTCAAAGTTCACTTTCTAGTGATATTGAAACTAATCCTCGATACTGCATCAATAAATTAGCATCAATACACAACTATTTCATTGTCGTGTAGTTAGGATAACAACTGTTTTGTTGGCTGAATATTCGCCGACAATGTTGGTATTAGATAGAAATACTACATTGGATCGGCTTTCCAAAAATGGACAATGGGGGAAATATGTTGACAATGCAACGTTGGTCATACTTGAAGTCCAGGTCCAATTCTATGTGGGCTACGAATAGATCATTTTTCAGCCATCATTTTTGGACGGCAGTAACCCTGCAAATTTTGCTCAGAACTGCGATCTTCCTCAGCGTTTCACAAAAGGAGATTTTAACAACTAAAAATTACCTCACTTGTATTGTATTTTCTCTGGCTTTCAGAGTTTTGTAGTAAATTCTATCATTAACATAACAAAATACTTGAAATCATTGGTATTATATCCGAAAATTAATAATGATGTAGAGAAACATACGTTTCATTTTTAACTAGAGCACTATAAGTGCGCATACCTCCGCCAAGCAAGGTAACAGTAACGAAAAATTAAAATCGGTTCTGAAACCATGATTTTTTGTATCAACACAAAAATCTAATTATTTTTGCCTTCTGATAGTATTAACCATGGCTGAACAACGAACAGGTTAACTCACGCTCAAGTAGGTGATGAGCCCCGACCACTCCTGTGACGTCAGGTGGAGAGAAAGATAGCAAACAGTTTTACTTAGTTCATACTCGATACTTGCTTAATAAATGCGGTGAGCCTGGGCTCCCATGAACAAAAAGAAGGGTAATCATTTCTACACAATTACAGCTGTTAACTGTGCGATGCAAAAAATCGGTTTGCTTGAAATAAAGCAATAAAATGTCGAGCGAATAGGTTGACCGGCGAAAAAATCAATTATAGCAAAATAGCCACGGCTTCCTTTGTATTGATGTGGCTTATTTTGTAATCATCATATATCATTTCACATACTAGTACACTCCGCGATGAAAAATTACCGCAGAAGAGCAAGGCTTACAGGGATATAGGCTATCTACAGTAGCATAGGTACGTATTATCGGGGCACTATTAATTACTCTAGAAGTAATTTAATTTCAAATTTATTAACTTTACTTGTGAAATTTATATTTTAAAGAGGTTTTTCCTCAAAATATTACAAATGGTCAAACGGATAAGAGTTTTTTTTTTTTACTAGTTTAAGCTTCATATATTAGTCGTTGGAAGGCGGTATTTCACTTGATAAAACAGTCTCCCCGTCGACATAGCATTTTCATCTAACTTTTGTAAGAAAATAGTAATTATTAGGGTAACTCAACTAGACATGCGTTCAAACTGAAACGGGATTTATTTCGTTTCAAGTTTCGTGACTTCTTTTAGAGAAACTGGCGTTTTCTGTGGTTACATGGAAAAATCTGGAGGGAAAACTGAATTACTCATAATTACTACGTAGTAATTTATCATTTTACAGGGGCAAAAAAATGTTTGAAGCACAGTAGATGATACTGGTGAAAGCGAAAACTTAGTATACTCATTTACTGCCAAAACTCACTTTTTTTCGTTACTCCGGAGCCTTGGGAGAAAGGAGAAGGTTCACCAAGTTATTATTTTTTTTTTTTGTGTTCAAAATAGCCGAACATCAATTAGCAGCCCATGGTAGCGGAAATCTTGGTATAAATGAAAAAGGTACTTGTGCAACACCGACGATCTTCTCCCCACCTGACGTCACACGAGCAGATGCGCAGAACCGTCTCAAAATGGTCGAGCGATGAGTTAACCTGTTACGTTGTTCAGCCCATGGTATTAACAGTTTCTGTAGTTTTCTTGAAGATCTATTCATGACTTTTTGAGTTATGCTGCTAACAAACATTATGACAAATATAAGTCAAACACACCAACCGATCATCACCAAAATTTAATCATTCATGTCATTTAGCTTCCTGTAAATTTCATAAAGATCCATCCATAAGTTTTTGGGTTATTGTGCTAACAAGCATATAAACAAACGCAGAGACAAACAAACGAACGAACTGACAGATTATCAGAAAAATTTGCTCATATACTCTTCGTATTATACCTAAAACCTCAGGTAAATTTCATGAAAATCCGTCCATAACTTTTAAGTTGCTGGTATATTTAGGAAAAATAGCCAGACAAACAAACATATGAATGGAATATCACCAAACGTTGATGATCTGTTACTGTTAACATGGCTAATAATCCCTGTAAATTTCCTAACGATCCGTTCATAAATTTTTAAATTATCTTAGTGATGAACAAACAAAGAGACAGAGACACAAATACGACAAAAACATAAACTCCTTAATAATCTTGGTATAAATGAATAAGGTACTTGTGCAACAATAATAATAATAATAATAAATAATAAACTCCAGTAATTAAAGTGACTCTGTAAGTAGCTCTTCATTTCGCTACCTATTTCAAACTTTGTGTTATTTCGGAATCCTGATTTCATGGAAGTGATTATTAGAAATGCCACAATAATTCCTAATGAGCTAATTATTGTTAGGGGCAACTGATAAGAAGGAAGTTGCTTGTTGTTTCACTCATCCATCTGCCCGTCTGCATGTTACGGTTTCCTCATTAGAATTTAAAAAACAAAATTAACTTACTGCAAACAATGAATTTAAATAAGAAAAATTAACAACAGCTGTGCTCGTTGTTCTGCTTTTTAACAATCTTAGTCGAGGTTGAAGTGAAGCCTTTAGTAGGTTTATAGGGAATGCATGGTGACGGTTTCATTATATTGTCAAATTATATATCATTCACAGAATTACTTGTTTCTCCGGTGGAAAGCATGTTCATGAGTTTACAATTTCCAAGAATCTTGTATCAAACTATACTTATGATATATTAACCGGAGCCCTCGTAAATTTCACAGAACAAAAGCGTTGTTCTTCAGTGATATCTCAGACCCGTAGCATGCATAAGCAGCGTGAATATATCTACCAAGTCAGATAACGTATCTCCTCCGCATGACCTGAGAGCACCAACAGCCTAATTTTTATCCCTCCGGGAGACTGTGTAAATTATTTTATCTACTACTAAAAGCGTAACGGACGATCGTACTAAGAGACTAAGGAACGAAGGAAGGAATGTAGGAGGTAATAGAGATAGGAAATAATCGAGCATATGCAAAACGATGAAGGAGAGACATATCTGCAAATTAAGGCAAGCTAAGATCAGGAAATGCCTATTCGTAAATATGAGAAACTACCCAATAGCACCTCCGATGTTATCGAGAGCAAGTGAAGAAAACTTGCCGTAATGAACGTAACTCCTCCTTTGCGAGATACTAACGAGCACACCGTGTCCAAGCTGGATTCTCATATCAAGATGCGCTTATGAGATCAACCAGTGAAATGAAGGTGGGAGTGTAGATACGGAATGACAGTTTAGAAAACCAATTTCCTGTTGTTGATATCATTCTATCAGAATGCTGAAGCTTAGAGAGGAATACTGTGTCGTTCAAATATTGGCATAATAGAAAATCTATATATGTATAAAGCTTACTCTGTTGTCACGGTGCTAACAATCTTCAATGTTACAAATAAGCTAGGGGGCCGCATTGATATAGGGATGCCCAATGGTTTAGGACTGGGTACTGACTGCACCTTGACTCGTAAGGTCCAGTGTACTCCATAAACGTTCCAAATAATTCTATTGTTACCTAATAAAATTTTTCCGCGACAGAAATGCATTTGAACACCGTGTTTCCAGCTGAATCTGATCTGTCTCTGTGTCTTTTGACTGATAGAAGTCTCGTGACTTTGATATGACAGTCTAGTTGAATAGATAACTAGGGCACTCTGAGAGCGCATTCCTCCGCTAAGCGAGGCAACGGTAACAAAGACTTCGATTTGGCTCTGAAACCATGATTTTCTTTGTATCAACACCAAAATCTAATCATTTGTGTTCTTTGATAGTAATAACAGTTTGTGCAATTTTCTTGAAGACCAGTTTATAAGTATTTGAGTTATGCTGCTAACAAACATTATGACAAACATGAGTCAGACATACAAACGAACCAACCGATCTGCACCAAAATTTAATTTTTATGTGTTTTAACATTACTAACAACTCCTATAAATTTCGTAAAGATCCATTAATTATTTATTAGTTATTATGCTAACAAGCATAAAATTAAAAAGAGTGACAAACGAACAACAAACGACTCATTACTCTTCGTTATATACCCAACAACTCATGTAAATTTTATGAAAATCCGTCCACAACTTTTTCAGTTATGGCAGTGAGAAAAATGAGGCAGACAAACAAACGGATGAACGGATCTTCATCAAAAGTTAATCATTTGTTTATCCTAATATACCTACTAATCCCTGTAAATTTCGTCTAAATCGGTCCATAACTTTTTGAGTTATCTTGATGACAGGCAAACAAAGAGACAGAGACAGGATAACAGACGAACAGACAGGCAGAAAGACATACAAACCCGACGAAAACATAACCTCCTTCTCTAAGGTAATAATTTCCAGGAGCTATAATCTGAGAGATTCAAAACATGCTGCAGGAAATGTGCTCAAATTTTTTTTGCAGTTGGAAATTCAGTGTCACATTCAAGCACCAAGAAACATATTTATTATCGATTTTTTTTCAGGGCTTTATACGCGTGAACCCCTCCGCTGTCCTGCTTGTTAGTTTGTTGAAATTAGTTTTTTTTATTTTGTGAGGTTGAATTGCGATAATGTTACCTAAGTAATTAGTGCTAGTTTGATTGAGGTGTGATAGTTCTGAGGCAATGAAATAGGTTACGCGATGTTTGTTACGCAAACCGGAGTGTGTGAGGTTAGACTAGATATAGGTGGGTAATGTTAGACGAATTGCATTAGATATACCTCATGCAATTCGCTTAAGTACGGCCAGTCAGAAGTGAGGCAGTTGAAGGGAACAGGTACATGAGGTTAGATAAATGGCATTACGTAAGATTAAGTGAGTTAGCTTTGTCAAATGGCATTAGCTTGTTAGGGGTGCTTTATGAGCTATGTGATACGTCAAGTAAGGTGAGACGCTCTTAGTTAAGCACGAGGTACATCGTTGCGAGTGGTATATTAGCGGATATTAAGAGAGACTGGAAGTGTTATTTTAGACGAAATGCATTTGGTTAGATGAGGTGCTATAGTAACATTAGGCGACGTGTATTAGAGTGAGTGAAATGTGTTACCTCAAACGACGTCCGTTCAAGTAGACCTAGTGCGCTGTGATAGACGACATGCGTCAGGTAAATTCTATAAGAAGTCATTAGCGTAGAGCAAATTGGCCATATTTCACAGTAAAAAAAATTATAAAAAACATGGAATCTCCACTGCACCAGCTACACGTGTAATAATTATTATTACTATTAAGTCACACCAGACATCCGACGTAGGAACGGAGAAACTCTATGAAATGAAGTTAACAAACCCCCACGCAACCAGCCCAGCGGGTGAAGTAAACAAAAGAATGAAAAAAAAAAGATCCGAGATCACAGAATAGCTCTGTGTACAGATCGTTTAAAGCTGCCAATACCAGCACCAGCAAAGACAGAGCCATCAAGACCATTCCAAACATCCACACACGATGGAAAAAACGAACGGGAATACTAGCCCGTACGGCATCGTAACGGTTCCATGGCAAACTCATGAAGAGCACCACTACGCCGAGTATACCTCACCCGAACAAATGGATCCGGAAGAAACTCAGACAGTGAAAGACTGGGGCATTTATAGATTTTATACAAAAAAAACAGACCCCCACCAACTCTGCGACGATGCGCCAGATCACAAGGCACAACACCACCCAGCATGAACGCACATCGAAGAACCACCTTTGTTAATCAAACACAGATGGCAATCGGCAGCAGAACACCATAAATCCAGCCACTTTTCAGTCTTATCATCCATAAAAATCGACAAAAAGGGGCAAGGTCCATAATTGTTGGATTACTTGACAAGCACTGTAATTCGCAACTTTCACCAAATAAACTATAGTAACTATTGGAGTATATCGCTCCTGTGCTATAATACGCATTCATTTACTGCAGGACCTCTTGAAGCAAGCTGATTGTTCAAGTGCAAATTGTTAAACAGCTTAGTAATTCGAGGAATCACGTAACCGGAAAAACATCGCCCCAGTGATGAGTGATCGTTGTACTCTACGTCGCGTCCGTGAAATGTCACGTAAATTTAGAACTGAAGCTCGATGACGCAAGTAGACACGTGCTTGGAAAGAACATTTTGGTCACACGGCTAATTTCGGTTGTGGTCTACGAGACTATGTTTTCGCTACGCACTGCGAGTCATCAGCCAAGTGGTCGTTGCTTATTTATTTATTTATTTATTTTTGTTGAATGAAGCTGAGTTTCCTCAATACACTAAGGTGGGTAGAAGACAATGCATGATACGCATTTTTACGGAAGAAAATACACTACAAAAGGAAGAATGAAAGCATTGAGTCTCACACATATATTTGTGAGAAAACGAAAACATGCCTTTGCACTCTGTTATAGTTTACTTGCTCAGCTACCATTTTTTTTATATTAGAGCTCTATATATTGTTTTGTGAATGTTCGAACTGGGAGAACTGACATATTTATAGAGAATACAGAATATCGACTGCCGGGCTGTCATCGAGTACCTTCATCCGAGAGTAATGTAGCCATCTAAAATTAATAACGACATATGGTGCAAAAATTAAGGAAGAATACCGTCCTTCATATGCCCCTGGTAGCTTCTGAATAATAGCCAATTTTAATGCAAAAAAGGCAGAGACAAGGTCACAAAGATGGACCGAGGTCAGGGTGGCCGTCAACAGGGACCACACCAAGTAGTATTGACCATGCCTATGACTGGTGATGAAGGATCGAAGGTTATCTATCATCTCGCCTGCGGTGAGGGTGGGCATCGCCCAGGAACGAATTGAGAACATTGTGACTAATGAGCTTTGTTTTTATACCACTGTAATTAAGTATTTTAAATTTTATTCCTCTTGTTAAGTTCAATAGCTGAGAAATATCATTTGGCTTTCTAGCTAGAATAAGTGCGAGAAGTGAAACAAATAACGAGGGAAAATCTAGGCTTAGAAAGACCCAGTTAGAGTGTCACTCTACTACAGAGGAAGTATATCTGGTTGGTGCAAAAAAATATTGTTCTATAAAGATAATGTAATTCAAAAATAAAAAATGCTTTAGTTTCGTACCATGGTGGAATGGGCTACATTCGGGTCTTCTGTAAGTCCCTTAGTGGTAATGGTTGGTTTCTCTAAAACAAAAGCTTTCAATAATGCGGAATCATGTTTTTTTACTTTTCTTTCAAAGTTTAATCACTCACCACTTTGGAAGCGAGAAAACCACCTCTTGAAACTTCTTACATTCACTATGCCAACGTCATAAGTGTTCTGATTAGATTCTGCTGCCGCACTTGCATCAACACTTTCGTGAATTTCGTCGAGTAAACCTGCTCTTTCGTGACCGTTAGGTGGGACAAAATAATATGGGGTAAAGTTTTTGAAAATAATTTGCAAACTTTAGATTATCTCAAAGAAAATTATACAACTTAAACACAGGGTTACTTTATATATACGAGAAGAGGATAAAAAAAAAATATAATACATTAAGTCTGAAAAGTTCCTACTGGAAATCGGACATTACCTTGGCGCCAACTTGATATTGAGAAAGAGAAAAAATATCAAAGTATATATCTCTCTGCTCCAGCGCCACACACACTGCAGCAGTAAGGTACTGTGATAGGCACAGTTCAAAACTAGTAAAAGTTTGAGTTTGATTGCACATTTTGCAACAAGTTTCTCACAGGTCGTGGTGACTTCCGCCTGTGGTTCGAGAAATTTCTGCACGAATGCACTTGAAACGAACTGTGACGATGTCGCTGAGGCAAATACATTATTATTATATTTATTAAGTTTGTTTTTCATAGAAGAACAGTGGCAAATATCTTGGGAAAGAAGGAATAATTGTGCAATACGTATGGGTTGGAAAAACCTAAAAATATACATTGCGGCCTAGAATATCATGATTTTGGCTACAAGTAATCATGATGGTAACTAAATATGGGCAGCGAATCAATGGAGATAATTTTATTTGTATATCTTATATGAAATATTTTATGATTGAATCATAATTTATGTTCCAGAAAACACAGATTGGAACAGATGGCGCGTTGCTAAGGCCATATTTCATCCATTACTTTTCCCACCGTCAACATGCTAAGCCTAAAAACGACCGAAGTTCTCCTCATTTCATTAGCAAATCAACATATCTCTTAGTCTACTGTAAACAATCTCCAAAATGTTCAATTCTACAAGGAAGCAGTTGCTACACATTTTTTTTCTACACTGTTCAATGTTTTAGGAGATACTGTACATATCTATAAGTAAGCTTACAATTGAGATAATAAAGCAATCATAATTGCCTTTTTACGCGAGGAACAGAAATTCACGAAAACGTTGTACAATGTGTGCGGTAAATTGTACACTGTGTGTGGTAAATTGTACCCTGTGTGTGGTAAATTGTACACTGTGTGCGGTAAATTGTAAGCCAGACAATCGGATGCTGTCAGCTAATTTCACACAAGCAATGATGAGATCTTGAGCCTCCACCTCAGGCACACTTTAAATAGAGGGCTTTGTGCTTATTGCACTATTGCACTGAGAAAGAAAATTGCTCACACTTTGGCGGCATTTCAAACACACAGTTGCCCGAAAGAGAAGTTAAAAGGGAGAAAGGTTACGTTCGTCTTATGGTACTTGCTACCCAGGAAACAAAGTTTGTTTAGTGAGTAAACTGGGTAGCAGGCGGCAACTGTATATTTACTGAATAAAAATTGCAGCTACTTAATGAAGAAAGTTTATTGCGATTCGAGCTGTGGTCGCCTCTATAAAAGGGTTCACCATAGCGCTTCCGCTTCAGTCGTCGAAGATAGTTGCAGTATTTCAGCTAGGACTTCGAAGTCTATCGTCTCGCCACAACTGCCAGATGCGTACTCGATAACTGTAATTACCTATATTAACCGTAGGCTTGAGTTCAGAAGAACTACAGATAGTCAGTCATAGCTTGGCCGCGGTGTGCTATGGTTGCCAGTACCTGTAGCTCTCCTATACCTGGGTGCCGGCAGGCAAGTAGGATCTTCATATTAGTACGACAAGGACTATATTATCAGGCCGTGTTATTATTTCTCTCGCTGCCCCGTTAGGTTACTATCCGCTGTAGTGTGAACAAACAGAACTCAGCTTTAATTTTTGAGCAACTAAAACTGCCACAAACTTCCATGTGTTTTCTATCTCTCATGAGGTACGCCTTTACTCATAGTGCCGGTACTGTTCAACTATTTTAAAGTGAAATGATGGGATTTTCTCTCTTCTGAAAGCTGTATCTGTGAACCGAGTACAATCCTGCATACACGCTTTTCATTGTAATGATGCGTAAACAGAGCTATTGAAGCTTAATTCGAGTAATCGGGCAAGATGTGGAGATACAAACCAAATTGTTTTCAACGCTCAGCATAATAATTGTGAAGAATTAATGGATCTTTTCTTGACAACGACTC
This sequence comes from Parhyale hawaiensis, assembly GCA_001587735.2. Taxonomy (NCBI): domain Eukaryota; kingdom Metazoa; phylum Arthropoda; class Malacostraca; order Amphipoda; family Hyalidae; genus Parhyale; species Parhyale hawaiensis. Next base: position 18,076,640 of record LQNS02278157.1, on the reverse strand, counting down.
CCCAAGAAATTAGCAGAGCCTGTTCCGTATTTGAAATCTTTCTTTATAGGGGCAAAATATCTGCAAGGATTTGACATCGATTTCTACATCCCAATGACGTCGTAACCTAAGATGTATACGGTAAGTTACAAGCCTAGGCCAGGTTTTGCTAATTCTTTACTGTCGTTATTTAATCAAATCCAACATTATTAGAGCTCAGAGAAATACAACAGATATCTAAGCGATAGCACCGACCTTATAAAATGGCAGTGCCAGAAGCCCTTTCTCTCAAATGACGGTAAAAACTAATGACGTCGATGGATCTCTCATTCAGACACACATGTCATGGTTCAGTTCTCAGGAGTATATATTTTTTTTATTTTTTCGTCAATTTTCTACTCAATCTGAGGATTATGGGCTCAGAGTAAAAAATGTTCGGTAACTAAAAGGAACACAATATGTACTATGCGTTAGAGGTGGACCGAATGTCTTTTTTTTTAACATTCGCGAATGCGAATATTTTGTTTTGATATTCGCCAATGCGAATGTTTACTCAAGTTTGGGGTCTCAAGTTTGGGGTCTGGACTCTGGAGTCGACAATTCAAAAGTCAAATCCATTGTAGGAGTTTAGCCATGGAAAATTAATAGCTAATTAAAATCCATTAAATTTTTTATGTTTCCAGGATGCGGGACAAGGACCCGCACTTTCATGCATCCCACCAACCTCTTTCACCAACCACCGCCCTTAGAAAGAGGATTATTTGCTAGAAGATTGACTAGATTCACTAGAATGCATGCAAGATATTACTATTGTTGCTAGTACATATATAAATTGCAATAAGCTTATAGTTAAATTCTAATATTGGCAATTTTATCTTCAAAAATAACAATTTTCTGCTCTTTCACCAGTCAGGTTGCTTCGTTTTTGATTATATACTAGGCCGGCACCACTAAAAGGACGCTCACTTGCAACACTAGTTGGCAGACAAGCAAGATAAGACCTTGCTAACTGAGAAACATATTTTAAGATAAATATTTGCGTGCATCTTTCACTATTTCAGAGGATTTTCATCGATGGATATGATTAGATATTCGCATGAATACATGCGAATGCAAACGCGAATGTTGAAAACCGGGGGAATATTCGCGAATGCGAATATTAGATCCACCTCCAGTATATATGTCATTACTAACAGTTATGAAGACGCCTTCGCAACATGCACTTTGGAAATCTGGTAAGGCAAGAGCCTTTTTGTTGGTCAGTAGATGAATTGTCGCCTTCGATATATTATCTAATCCATCACATGGGGATGGAAAAGCCAGCAAACTGACCAACTGGCCAACCAACAAAGCGACTAAGCTAGCAACAAAGTTGCATTTTACAATATGATGGAGGAAGAATTAATCTTTCCGGATCGGAAGACATCACCATAAACCTTAGCTTTTTCGCTACAGATGGTATCTCCTGATTTTAGTATCATTTTTGGATATCAACATTTTACGTTGTATTTTTTCTAAGCTTTTTAACTGCATTTTCTGAAGTTCTTCAAAAAATGGGTCATTTAAAATTAATTATTTGAAGTCAGCTGCATGCACTCGCCAGGGATCAATCAGTTCCTTGATTGTATGCCCCAAAGACTTGAGTCTAAGGCCTACTATTTACCCTTAAATATATTGAAAAACGATTGTTGGTATTTGTAAATCCAGGCGAGACTTGAAATTATTATAAGACCACACCCAACGTGATTCAGCCAAATTTCTTATCTTACTTTAAAAAAATAAATAACTGGACTGTGTCAGCCGGAATCCCCCCTTCCAGTTACAAACTAGGGCTCGATACTAACACAACAGTCAACTTATTAAAACTACAAAATAGTAATTTTTCTTATGAGAAAACGAAGAGACGGTTCTGTATGAATTGATGTACAGTACACAAACGACAACTGATCAACGCTGACTGCTCCTCATTTGGAGACACCATCAATTTAAGGTTCATTGGATTCGGACTTTGTCAACAAGATAGTTAAATGTGCTTGACTTGACTAGTCTCAGCTATTGGCCATGTATGAACCCAACGCTTGCTAGAAGCATGCCAACGCAATGTTCCAGTCCGGAGGTTGCGGAGTCCGTGCTCTGCTCAAACCGTATAAAACACCGTATAAACACCATATAAAATCCATGTAATCGTCACTTACCATGAAACTTTAAGTCACATGCAGTGTAGAAACAGGCACTCAGTTTTTTCCCTTCAATCGCTCAGACAGTGCAGAAAAGATGATATCTCCACTTAAGGCCTCTGACCTACCACACTGGAACCACACTATCACTGCAGTCAGTGCTGCGTCTACAGTAAAGTCTTTCATTGAACTGTGCTAGAGAAACTTGATCCAACTCCTGTGCAGAAATTCAGTTGTTGACCGACGCCGGTTTCGTGTAAGGCCTTAAACTCTGCATTTCTTTCCTTGTTCTATCACTCCGCAAAAACAATATTATCGCAGCGAATACTGTAGTTTTCAATCAGCCCTCAAGATTGAGTTTTTAGCCGAAACACAGAATTGATTTTCAGAGCAAGGTAAAGTCAATCGGATAAGTTGATCTTCATAAAATTGGGCAAATGAAGCACTCCTACAGTCACAAAGGATTAAGCACGTAGCTGGAGCCATCTTTTTAAGAACAATAAAGGTAGCTAGGCACATTCTAAACTAGAGTACTGTGAGAGCGCATACCTCCGCCAAGCAAGACAACGGTAACGAAAAACTGAAATTGGTTCTGAAACTAAGATTTTCTTTGTATCAGCACCAAAATCAAATTATTTATGTCTTTTGACAGTAATAACAGTTTCTATATATATATATTTTTGAAGATCCGTTCATGACTTTTCGAAGTATGTTGCTAACAAACATTCTGACAAACAGTCAAACACACAAACGGACCAACTAATCATCGAAAAAATTGAATCATTTATGTCTTTCAACATTACCAACGGATCCCGTAAATTTCATAAAAATCTGTTCATAACTTTATGAGTTATATTGCTAATAAGCATAAAATCGAACACAGAGACAAACAAACGAACAGATTATCACAAAAGTTGATCATTTACTCCTTGTGGTATGCCTAACAACTCATAAATTACATTGAAATCCTTCCAAAACTGCTTGAGCTATGGTGCTAAGCAAAAATAGGCAGGCAAACGAACAGATGGACGCGTCCTCAACGAAAATTAAACATCTGTTCATCCCAACATACATACCTAGTAATCCTTGAAAATTTCGTAAAAATCCGTCCATAATTTTTTGGGTTATCATGGTGACAGACAGTCAAGCACGCAAACGTGACGAAAACATAGCCTCCTCGGCAGAGGTTAGCTAGAACGCTCGTGGCAACCCACGACCAGCAAGCTCAGCATCAGGTGCCAACAGTTTGCCAGGCACTGAGCTTTAACTCACTCTCCTCCAGGGCGGTGGGGGAGCACATATGTAGAGACCGACTACGTGATCTATATCCATCCTTATTTTCCCTCCTCTACAGAGGACTGTAAATATACGTAGCAATATCTTTAGGTCGACGTAGACATAGCAGGCGACACCTTGCAACTAGGTTGTAAATTTCAGAGATATGAACCTTAATATTGCTCAAGTTGGCACGCTAACGAGATAATAAGGACTTGTTCGGTAGGCTGGTCAAAGTCAATCTAAGCCAAGCGCACTTGTGGGAATCCTCAGACAGGCGAATCGGCTTCGCTCTATATGATTTGAAATTTAGACGTAGATCCTGAATCGATTACCCATTCAATCATGCTCATTGGGTGGAGTTTGCGCCGTTCCAAGCGTACGTGCGTTGCTTTTAACACTCGAAACCACTATTGCAAACGGCGAAATATACGCTCTTGTCGGAGATTTTAGAGGAGTCGGCTTGGCTGAGATTGACTCTGAAGGGCGAATCGAACGACGCAAGTGAAGCTCTAGTCCTGATCAGCAGGCCTGTATGACTGTATGAACTTTTGTAAATGGGATGGCGCTGAACAGAACATTTGCGTTAAATGACATTGATTACCGTGATTTCTACTGATCTTATTATATATACATGATTTTGCAGACCTAATCCTTTTAACACGAGGCGTAATTTGTACTTCTGTTTTCAGTGGACCATGTAAGCCGTGCGATGGCTAGTCTGTTGTAATACCCAATGAAAACTTCCAGAGTTTATTGCTTAGCATCCAAGGTGCCCTACTGCGTCTGCGCAGCCACCCTATGGCTGTGTTGCAACCTTTTCTTCTTTGGCTCTGAGATGGTAAGTATTACAGTATGAAACACTTGTTAATAATTTATGTTGCACTATTCTACTTGAAGGTGATAATATATATACATATATCTTGCTTTAAGCTGCGACGATGAGTTTTACATCGTTACTGGTATTATGTACTGCACGTACAGGTGTCATTCGGGTGTTATCTTATTTACGTGCCGATGAGTTTTAGACAGTTACAGTATAGCTTTTCATACAGACTTCCAGAACAGAGGAAACTCAAGATAGGGCAACTCCCAAAACTGAGGAAATCCAGAGAAACGCAGACAGTATACTGCACCATCTGTCATCAATTGTAGCAATAGCCGACGCATTATTATTGATTGACCAGCAAAAAGGTGCAGTAAAACTTAGTACGTAATGTAATTTATGCAACTGCACGACTTTTGAACTTCCTTTAGAGTTAGCCACAGAACAAGTTCTACGAATACAGAAGCAACAAGCTTGCTACTGAACTTGTCATCTCGAAAATGAGACGCCTCCGGAGACTGAGAAACAACGGCCATCAGCTCAAACTTTAATAGTCGCTCGAAAAACTCCTCTGAGCCGGCGGTTCTTCCCTTATTTCAAACTTAATATCTGGAATTGGCTCCCCTCTGAAGTGGTCGGTGCAGAGACAGTCAATGCGTTTAATAATCATCATAACATAAATTGGGAGCAGCACCTTCCACAGCTACGAACTCCTGCTCCACGAGTCACAGACTCAATATGGCTGAGGATTTAGAGACCACCTTAATCCTTTAGCTTTCATGTCCCAACCAGCTTAACGTCGCCAGGATCCGTGGATCCTCAGTAAATCATCACGTCCGTACATAATGTACAATCAACTCCTTGGCTGAGTTCATTCTGTTTTTCTTTTTTATTTATATGTGTAAATGATTTTCTCATGCAATAGCTCATAGTGGGCCGGAGTGTGAGTCTCGGCTGCTGTCAGGGAACGGGCCAATTGGTGATTCTAATCTAATAAGTCCATCTAATGCAAAATGTAATCATATTTATGGGACTGACAAGTTAGCCAACACTTCTACAGCAGCGAGGCAAATGAGCAAGTATATTTTATTCATCGTGAGAAATTCCGCAAAAATTACCGTGCAACATAACAATAATTCACTATTGGTGTTAGTAGCAGTTTGCAAGAAAAAATGACGTAGAAAAACTCACATGAAGCTACTTGAATTTTAAAGTAAACAAATCAATCTACTTGCAAGTTCTTCGATGCACAATGCTAGTCCCAACGAATTTAACCGAATGAGAACCAACTAAACTGACAGTTTCCCATAGCAATAGCATTATTTGAAGCGCCCCTTCGAAAGTAACTCGGTTCCTATCTATATTATAGTAAAAGTCTGTGAACTTTATTTATTTATGTACTTTCTTGTTTGCACACAGCTTAGTTAGTTTAAGATAGGAAGAGATTCGAGCGTCATCGGTAGAGCTAAGCCTCTGGGGAAAGTTTTAGAGTCAGCCATACACTCTATGTTTTTGTTCAAAAGTCACGCCGAGACGGATATTTGAGAAGCGTCGTAACCTAGATACCGATTCTTGCATTTGTCAAGTGCACGAAAACAATTCAAATGCTAAAATTTTAGTTGCATCGCCAGTACCAGTAGTTTAGATCTATCTAATCTAATACTAAGGATGTCCGTCGTGTGTTTACAAATATATATATTTATATGTTTGGTGTCACGCTCTTAACGAAATAGATAGGCGGAAATTAGCCCATGTTGGAGGCTCTGGTGCTCCTCTCACGCTCCATTGAAAGTGATAAGCAGAAAATAGGCCGGGTTGCAGAAGATGGCAAACGTACCTTAAGCAGGGACAGATGAAATTCCAACAATGAAGACATCGCAGGCTTAGTCTGATTTGTACGAGTATTAGCTTCTCCATACATCGAATCTACGGCAAAGTATAGGGCGACCT
>LQNS02278157.1:18056633-18069672 GCA_001587735.2 Parhyale hawaiensis | reverse complement strand
CACGAGCAGTTGATAATTATTTCTTTTAGCATACAGTTTTCCTCTGACGAAGCAGTTTTCTCTTCATAGGTCAAAATTTGAGCACCTCAAATGAAGCAGATATTTGAGGTGGAAAGACGGTACCAACGGTATCTTTGCTACGGACCGAACACATTGTATATAAGCTGGTATTTTGTTTAAGTTTGTTGAAGTGTTTTACTCAAGATGTTACTCTTGCCTGACTATATAGAAGACCTAAGGATGACAGCACGACAAAGGATCAGTGAAGAAAAAAAGAAAATTAAGAAGCAAATAAGAGAAGAGGAGATTCTGCACCGGCCTAGAGGCATTAGGCAAACGTATAGGTTATTGCGTGAATTCTTCACGCACGGGTCCACTAGTGATTCAAGAATAGCATCAGACACTGGTCTGCTTACAAGGAAAATGTTTACTTCTCCTTTGAGAAACAATGAAGATAGTGATGGTGACCCAATGGGTCACGGGCAAGCAGCTTCAATAGAGAGGAGGGAGCCAGGAGCCTCGTCCGTGAAGCTCATGAGTCTCTAATGGCTGCAGCCAGTCGCGTATACACCAGTCGCATATCAGTATATCGGTTTGTCTGCTGCTCCCCCGTAAAACTCACTGCTCCCCAGTAACTTCCACCAATGATATTCATGAACGTGTCTCACAACCACAAAAGATCTGGTTGACTCGCTGGCGAATCTGGGAACGGGCAGTCTAGGATTTTACTAAAATTCTGTGAAATTTAATTAGGTACTTGTTTAATTACTTCTTTATTTATAAAGTTATGATTTATTTACTAGCTTAGATAGGATAGGAGAAATTCGAGCGTTGAAAATTTAATTCGGTTGTATCGTGATACTGAAGATGAACCTGAGCTCGGCTGCTTAAACATGTGATACGGTGATACGGAAATACAACTGGACTTCATCACATATATATTTCTCTTGCTTACAGGCAGGTTGTTCGAAATTATTTTAAGAAACAGAGAAACTAGTGATGGTGACCAGTACGTGCAGGAGTGGACGGCCGAATATCTTGTGGCCCATAACCAGCTGAAAAACACCTGTTTTTTTTTTTTACGCAAGCAATGAAGATGATGATGACCGAAAGGGTCATGGGCGTCCAGTTATAGACAAAAAATTGTGAACTTTATTTATTTACTCGCGGCACCGTGAAAATTCCAGTGTCAAATTGTTTTCACTTGCCTTAATTTGACCTGGGCAGCGCTTCCAAATTAACTCACTCAATTTAAACTACAGTAATGTCTGCCGCCTCTCCCTGTCTACCGTTACGCCGTCCGTCTACCTTACACTTTGTCTAACCTCCCTTAGTATTCTGATGTCACCTGTGAATCTTGCATTTGTTCTGCTAGCACAGAGTTCGCACTTATATCTTGATAAAAACAGAGATACTACGGTACTTCTTCCATTGTTCTCCTGTGTATTTGCACACCTTTTCTAAGTGCTGTTTCCGACAGTTTACAGGTAATTTAGCTCTTCCTAATCTTACACGTTTCATTGCATTGCCGGCAAATCAGATTTTTTTCTTCTTTCTTGCACTTTTGCGTGCTCGTGGATATTGATCAGTGGGCTCAGCCAGGTTCTTTAGTCACAGTAGCGTAACCCCTTCTCAAGATGTCATTGTATTTCCTCAGACGATGTACATTCACTTCAAGAAATATTTATAGTCGAGATGTCCAACAATACCTGCTCTGGGTTCTCGAAGCATATTCTAGCTATGCATCTGGCCTCATTTGCTAAGAATATCATCCGCCACCACCAAAGTAAACATAATTAGTCGTAAAATAATGAAAAGCGGTAAATATGATACGTGTGAGATGATCTTCACGGTTTTGCTTCGAAACTGACTGAAAATTTTTTCAAGAAGCGGAAAAAAGACAGTTCTGGTTGATCTTCCTTCCAGCGAAAATCAGAGCTTCTTGCAAGTTGACTTTCTCACTATCTATATGCTGAAAAGCGTACCGTGCGGACACATGGGCGGAAGAACGGATGGAGCCTCAAGCAGAACTATAATTAGATTTATTAATTTATTCACTTGCTTATTTGCACACGGAATCTTCATTTTAGGATAGGAAGAAATTCAAGCATTGAAGATTTCATTCAATTGTATCCGTGATACGGAGGATGAGCCTGATCTCGGCTGCATGAGCGTGTACCTTAAATTTAAGGAAGTACAAGATGACTACATCGCATATAATATTACCCTTTGCTTACAGCCAGAGTGTTGAATAGTCTTTTGAGAAGCAAAAAAAAAAAATACTAGTGGGAATCAACAGTCGAAGTATCGTGTGGCATATGATCAGCTAAACAAAGGGTCACGGGCCGTCTACAGTAGTTAACAGTTGTCGCTGTACATTTCACAAGGCTCAGAAACTGGACAGGAAGCTCGATGCGAGAGACTCGCGACAGTTCTCAATGAATCACCGCCACCGGACGCTGTACCGCGCAACGGTACCAAAATTACTCCCTCCGATGACTGATAGCGCTGCCGGATATTGAGCTTTAACGGCGCTTCTCACGGCTGTGTCCTGTGTGTAGCATGCGGGACGTGCTGAATATAACTTCTAACACCAGGGCTTTGCAACCAGGGATGCGAGAAACTTTTTTCAAGTGGTATGGTTTCTTGAATAACTGTATTTCCATGTCATTTGGGAATTTAATACAAACTTTTTGCGCAAATTTTATATATATTGCATCGTATCATTATATGAGCTGCTAATTTTGTAGGCGGTGCGAAACCAGACGAAAAGTTTTTTTAGGCGTGTGAGGCATTGAAAAGTTCTAGAACTATTTTTCTAGAGTTTAAACAGAACTGTTCCTAGTTTTACTGTACTATTCCATATCTTACAGTGTTGCACATACTCTCGTGCAACAAGTTCTACTTTTCAGTAGTTTATTTTTTTTTTTTATTGAAACTTGCTGTAGTCCTGCCTATTTCACTGCCTCTTCCTGTAATTGTTTGCTTTTCAAAGTTGCTAATCCTATCTATTTCACTACTAACCGTATAGGTTTTCCTACCTATGTGAAACTTAAGAGTGCTTTTTGTTTTCTTGTGACTCACTTCCTCGCGTAAACTTTTTAGTGTTTGAATTCAGACGACTTTCTTATTTTGATGCTATCAACCTCCTGGCCACTCTATGAAGAGGTTCACATTCTCTTAATTCGTTAACCTGTCAACAGCTGAAATAAACTCTTATAACTAGTAGGATTCGCAGGGTTGTTGATATTATCATTTCTAAATAATGAAAATTGATGTAAAATGGTTAATTAGTGTATCCTCACGGTGCATGCCACTAATTTCGTTGTACAGAGTGTCTTGATAAGAGGGTTTACCAAACGTAGAAACAAACAATAAATTTGTGTACATTGTTTTGCGATGATAAGGTATTCACTGGTTAATTCTTTTAGAAAGCTTAACACAACGAGTGGTCGAACTGGGCTCTCAGCACGTTACATTAATAAATCTAGCGCCATGAGCACTAGTCCCAAATGATTCTCTAATTATGAGCAGCTAGCAGCCCAAGCGTCACACTTTGAAGCACTAAGTCACCTTTCTCGAGCACTTCGCCACATTTCCTACAATATAGTCGCTTGGTTTGGTGCTCCAGTGATTAAAACCGTTGGAGTGTGTGTGGCTTGGCAGAAATCTCATTTTAATAATCGTCACTAGAATGAAATGAGGGCAATTAACAACGCGCTCATAATATAGCATAGAATATAAAACATCCATAAATTAGGTAAAACTATAGGTTTGTTATTCATACAGTCATTTATCCTATTATTTCACTTCTGCAGTTTAGTTCCGAGTAAAACTCACCCCCCCCCCAAATTTTCACAGACCGACCAAGTTTCTCAACTGTACGACAAAAAGTAGCTGATGTGAGTGATGCAATAGTAGATTTTACAAACGCAAGTCTTCTTTTCAAGTAAATAGAATGGCTTCGTATCAAAACTAAGTTTCAACTTGGTAAAGTCCTACTTGTACTGTATTCCATTCATTAAATAGTAGACAGAGTGATGAAAATAGAGTTCGCTTTCTTGAAATGATGTACGACCTGACAGGTTCATTAATTTTCTTGGAACTACAAACTACTGACCATACATAAACGTTTTGAAAATTCGAAAAAGCGCTTTCTTTCACCGGAACCTACTGGTAAACTGCTCTACCGAAAGAACTAAGAACCTCGCCAGAACTTGCCTCTTTCAAACTATAGGTTGGAGCAGCCCTTGGATATCCTCTAATCAAAATTGTGACAAGCACCTGCTGCTGCGTGTAATACTTTGAGAAGTGGTGACGGTGAGAGTGCTTGCAAGTTTGGCGTTTGTTCTCAGTCAACCATGAGGATGACGTGGCAGGTACACAGGAACATGCAGGCTAGCATTACTACTGAACTGCTTCCTGAGCTACGCCCAGGGAGACGCCGTGCTTTCTTCTGTAACTGGGACAATATTCTTTACTCGCATGCTATACGTACGCTTTACTCAACCTCAATTCGTCAGATTGAAACGAGAACTTCTCCATAAACCCGTCGGGGACCTCATTTCGTAGCAATCTGCTATAAATTAAAGCTTCCCTATAAAGATTTGTAGACCACAATGTATGTATGAATGATTCAGCGCCGTCAACCCCTTTGTAATAGTAGCAAACTTACGTAACAGTCTGTATCGTAGCTCTAATAGAGTTTTCTTGAAAGATTGCATAGCGGCTTTGCTCTGATTCTCAGTTCTATTCTATCATACTTTAAATGCCGCACTGCATTATGTAAATAAGATTAACTGGCCTGCTTGAAGCAAGCCATCCAAATGAACTTAGCAGCAAATTTCATTAATCTGTGTCACTGCATTTGTGACGAAAGTCTCATCTGAACTCTGAAGTGAAAATAAGTGGCAATCGGGACCGTCGCAGCATATCCATTAGAATTCACTGATGGGGTCACTTCTCGTTCAGCTGAAAATTACAAATGCCCCCGTAAACCGCAGTTTACAGAAGCTTTCAACGAGAGTGAAAAAATATTATAATGTGAGAGAGTATTTTGCATCCAAGATGCAGTCAACTTGTCCTCACTCCCTCCTGGAACCCGAATGCACTGGATCGTGCCTCAGATACCGTCCAGCTGGCTAACGAGGAGTATACGGCTGAAGTCGACCTATGATCCTCCAGAGCTATAGCACCATGGGCGGAACGCTCATTTGCAAAGACCCGTGCCCTAACCTTCTTCATTTCTAGGTAAGGTTAGTTCCTCCGCGGCCGTTGTGCAGTTATCAATGCTGAGTCAGCACCTCAAGTGCTGTAGGAACTCACTTGCCTGGGTTGGCATTCGAACTGGAAACGTCCAGAGTTATAAGCACATCACTTTAAACCTGCCGCTACCGCGGGTAGCATCAAGACTGGACCGTGCTTCATCTGCCTTCATATTTTTAACATTCATTAAACTACCCTTCTATGGAGTTTAATGAAGTTTAAACCTACTTCATATGCATCATCTAAAGTATGGATTCAGCTCGGTGTTTTATTTAGCAGAAACGATCTTTGTTTATGTCATAGCAGTATTTCTGCCTAACTTATTACCGTACCTGAAAGATGAAAGGAGCCAAAATAGACATGTATGTACTAGTATATATCAACGTCACGATGGGAAAGACAAAAGGGATCAGCTTTACCTTAATGCCGATGCCACACGCTAAAGAACAAGTATCGTCATCTTTTCGTCCCAATGTGCTGATGTGCCTATTTTAACCCATTAGCGCCAGGTGCTTTTTAGGACCAAGCCAATAATTAATCATATTTCTCTTACACTAATGATTTTCAGATATATTTTTCATTAGGCATCAAGGTTTGAAGTGTTTTCAACTAAGTTGCCCATTTCCTGCTAGATCCTGGTAACACTGCCACAGATCTTTTCAATAAACTGCAAAGATGTCGTGGGGAAGGACACAAAACATTTCTTCTATCTTCAATCGCTTGTCATTTGCTAAATTTTTATTTTATTGAACTCATATTTCTACACAGCATAAATGAATATTACCACTATCATATAACAGAAAAGTCTGTTCAAAATTTGTTGACCCTAAAAGTTTGGTCCTAAAATAAGGACCATGGGCACGTGGAGTTCGGTGCTTCCATTTTGAATTGACGTTCCATAAAAAAATTGTTAACAAATATTAACTAATATATGATAAAACCAAGTGTTACGTGCTTTATATTTATAAGAAAGAAAGTCTCTACAGAATATATTTATTACAAAATCAAGCTTTATATACTGTAAATATTCTTAGTTTCTTGAAACACATGTAATGTATGGTACTGTGAGTTAGCTTGGTTATTATTAGCTTTGGACACATGTGCTATTAGTTCAAGTTTGTGTTAGGCAGGTATTCTCTGTGTTTTAGGAATAGGGTTTTACACGTTTTGTTCAGGACATCTGTCTTTTGTGCCCTCTGCTGTCCTTATTTCGTCACATACACCTGTCCCCTCTTGTTCTGTATTCTTACCTTTAACGACTGTAGACTAACTATACTGTTAGTCATTTCCTAATTCGGATCTTTCTGTGCCGATGTACAGGGATCTTGTATAGAAACAGATCTGTGCATTGGCTCCCCGTCCCTGGATGAACCAGTTTAGTGACCCCCTTGTTTTTCGGAGCAAAACAATCTAGTAAGGACAAATCGCTGCTATCGCTGTTGAGTCGAGATAGAGCAGCAACCCGTTATAAATAAATGAAAAATAAATTACTCATTATCGTTTCCTTTCAGTACTTCTCCATGTATTTCCCATTTAGTGCAGTCATTCGGGTCACTTCAACCTGCAGTGAGCTATCAAGAAAAAAGATGACTCTACCCGTGATAAGTGCATTCATGTACAGTCGTCGAAATCCCTCCACTAGTGAACAAATTTACTGTTGAAAAAGATATTAATGACGATGATTTTTGGATGGACGTTCATGAAGGCACAGAAGGAGGTAAAAACCGAAAAGGTGTTGTATGCAAGAAAAAAAAAGTGTCAACAACAATGTCGACTTTGCGTTGTTGCTATCAATATAGGTGACTGTTTCACCAACTGACATGCAACGTAGCTAATTAACATGTACAGATGCAGGTGTGATCTGTATTGATGTTTTTATGCAATATCCGACACATTTGTACAAATAAATACAGAAGAAGATTTTCTACATTTCCTCTACAGCTTATAAAAGTCCACGGGATTTGAAAGTCCTGATTTCAGAACAAAAGTCCTCCATGTGCCCATGGTCATTAAAATAGGACCAAATTGAAAATGCATTTTTTTTCTATAAATTATTAAAATGAGAACTCTTTTCTCTGATCCGTATCAATAATTGTTGTATAAAATGTCCATTTTTGATGGAAATTTCAAGAAACAAATTTGGGCGTTAACTGGTTAATAAAACTAGCACTCACTTGCAAAGGATTTTGGGTTATAAATTCCTTCGGACATAATGATGCGTCGGAAAATTAACTAATGACACTTGTGGAGTAAACTGAACTGACGTTAAACATTTTCACACCATTTCTTAGCAATCTCAAAGCTGTGTGTACCTGAGCTCAACATAACGTCCGGGAGAAAAGATGACGAGACTCGCTCTATTAACCAGCGTGTGTCATCGCCATAAGACAGTTTATGGACTCCTCAAAGCAGGAGACAGTTATGGTAATAGTTCTAAGAGTTAATTTCGTCATCCCGAGATCTACAATAAAATCTGATATGCCGGAGTACCCGTTTACCAAAATTACGGAAAATAATTTTTGATGGGCGTTTGTATTGTTCTTGTTTGTAGTATGAATTTTATTGTAGAGAGATGCACCAGCCTGTAGTCTTGATATTTTGATTATTCACTAATTCTTGGGACCGATGTTAACATAATTCGAGGTAGTAATATATCCTCCCTGCTAACAGTAAAATCCAAACTTTAAATAATTCACAGTCAAAAAGCACAAAGACAACAGAGTGCAACCAAAGGAGTGTATTGGAAATGCGCAGCAGCGTATTGCGGATATCAGCATTGACTACACCTGGATAAAAAAATGAAAGCAGTAGGAAGCAAAAACGTTGGCCTCAGCTCAGCGTAAAGCTGCAACTGCTGCCAAGACTAATTCGTGAAATGAACGCAAATTCATTTGATTAAAGAATGTGCTTGACGAAGAAGACCTTTAGAAATAAAATACAACCGCAGAGCATCAAATCTGGTAAAACAGAAATAAGAACGGCTTTGTGATGCCATGCTTTTGCAGTCAACTCCAACGGCTCCCATGTGGTTCAGAAGATGAATATTCTCCTATCTATCCTTCACTTCAGGACAGCCAGTCCAATCAACCTACAAGAAATAAAAACAGTGTGTTATTATGCAGAGAGTGTGTTGTTATTATATAGGGGACAGAGTTAAATAAGGTTGGCCCAGCGGGACCTTGCTCTCGACGTGGAAATAAACAAAGCTGTCTCTGGGAATTGCACAAAAGCTACTTCAGGAATGAAGTCGATAGGCGTCCAGAAGTTGTTTTGATTGGCATTGCCAAAATTTTGGAGACGCTGGGTACCAGCGTAATTAAGTACTCGCATAGTACAGAGTCATGTGAACAGATATGGACTGTGCGGCCATCACTTAAACTCCCATGGACAATGAGATTGCTTATGGAAGTGATTCCAATGATCGAAGTGATGAAATACAATGAGATTGCTTATGGAAGCGATTCCAATGATCAAAGTGATGAATTACAATGAGATTGCTTATGGAAGTGATTCCAATGATCAAAGTGATGAAATACTATAACATTGCTTATGGAAGTGATTCCAATGATCGAAGTGATGAAATACAATGAGATTGCTTATGGAAGCGATTCCAATGATCGAGTCATGAAATACAATGAGATTGCTTATGGAAGTGATTCCAATGATCGAGTCATGAAATACAATGAGATTGCTTATGGAAGTGATTCCAATGATCGAGTCATGAAATACAATGAGATTGCTTATGGAAGCGATTCCAATGATCGAAGTCATGAAATACAATGAGATTGCTTATGGAAGTGATTCCAATGATCGAAGTCATAAAATACAATGAGATTGCTTATGGAAGCGATTCCAATGATCAAAGTGATGAAATAAAAAATTGAGTTTTTGTAATACTGTTGATATGCTGAACTGTTGATAGGTGTGCTCTCTCTTCAAGTTAAACTGAAAAATTAATACCGACTGAGGGAATAATAGGGTCAGCTGACTGTAATAAAATTCCGCATACGAACCTGAAGTTATTGGTAGAATGTTTTGATATTAGCTGGATTAAGGGCTGACGTTTACAAGCTCAATATTCGGTGTTGCTTCCATTGGCGTTCTGTTGGCCTAGCTTAGGCGGCACCATTCCCTTGCACCCTCTGTGCGGTCTGTCTATAAAAGGCCCTAGCGACTATGCCGGCCAGCTCAGAGACCCGCTGGAGTTATACGTGGAACGTACCTTATCCCCACGCCCAGCGGTGTATTATCTGTGTCTCAACCCACCACACAGTAAACTGTCTGCTACTACACCGAGTCTCCATACCCTTTACTTTTGAGAAACCATCACCTGGTGACGATCGAACGAACCCGACCGAATACATCTGTGAGGAAGTTACTATCGTATACATACACAGGCATAAGGAAAGACCGGCTATCTCAGCGTCAAGAACAGCATGAAGACGAGCCTGGTTGGAAGACAAGAATAACTGAAAACGCTTCTGGTTGAAACATTTTGCCCGAAGTACAGCATCAATGTGCTCCTCTATGCTGATCGATACGATTAATTGAGCTACTAGAGGTTCTGACAGCATTTTTTCTTATTTTGTCCTTGAAGATCCAACGCTCTCACAGACATTTAGATCGAGTTAATTCACAGGCGCTCTTCATTACCAAACAAATACATGTCGTTATCCTTCTGAAGATTCTGAATTCGAAGCGTAGAATCCATCTATGACATTGAATGTCATCTCACTCTTAAAAGAAAATCCTAAGGTCTGCCACCCTTAAACTTTGTTTCATAATTGTCTTGATTGTTTTTTTTCGAGTTGACCAACTCCTCTTACTTATCAGGCCGTAAAGCACCTAGGATCGAGAGATACAGGAGGCACCGGCGTCACGGCCACAAGAGACAAATCTCTCATTTTTCACTGTCATGAAATACAGTAACAAACGTGCTTTCAGATTACATCACCGCCACACTTCTAGCTACATATTACATGTATTATTTACCAGCAAAGATAAAGGCAGCATGTTTGGCACCTTTGTAGCGTTTTGAAATTTCGTTCATCTGACGACGATCAGTGTTTAACTGTTCGAAAGCTTGGGCAATAAAACTAAAACTCAGAAGATATTCTAAATTATCTCTATAAATATGAATCCTGAGTGTCAAATATTTCGACTTATTCACCCTTCATACATATAAATATCCACTATATAATAAAGCACAGTTGTTGGTCGCTTGTTCCAATGTTGGTCCGTCTCTCCGTCACGCCGTTAAGAGTTTAATAAGAGAAAATTCAGGTAGCCTATTGAAAAATAAGTTGAGATACAAAACAATTTCATCGCTTAGGGTACCGGTGACAAATATAGCTCTAAATCTCCGGCCTCTGGATCCCCAGCCACTGGGTCCCCGCTTTCATTGCTGAATGATATCGAACCAGTTGAATCTTCACGCTGAGCAGACGCCTTTTTATATTGACTTTACATCGCAGCGAAATTTCGACGCTGGAAGTTCAACAATCAGTTGGTATCCACAATACGGTAAGTCCTGGACATTTCCAGTGAATTCTTTTGACTGAACTATTATTTTCTTAGTGCAACTTAACGTTTAATCAATTCCAAGCAGATATTCACTCATCTTGCAGGGGGATATTTTGCTATCGCAAAACTCATTGTTGTACAGCTTGCGTTTCACTAATGGAAGATTAGGCCTGCAGGGATGAGACCTATAAATCAGCTAAACCTGTTCTGGAACCGGAACAAGAATAAGCTCATTCACAAAATTTTTGCCGTCATTTTTGACGGCTGGGTTCTCTAGTATGCTTATATTCGATAGTATGTGACAATGCCTGACAATATTCTATTTCCGGTTATTAGCTTTATCTGGTTCTAATGCCTGCACATTCTTTCGCTGCAATCTACATTAATCGTTGCAAAATTAATAGGTTGCAGGGTGGAGGCCATAACTGCTTCCCGTTCCATCTATGAATCTGCGCCGCAGCCGCCTGGAACGACACTGCCTCCGTTATGCTGTACGCCAAGCGGATACTGAGCAGTGGAGTAGTTAATTGCCACAGTTCCGTAGAGATCACCTATGCTCATTACTAGTGGACCCGTGCGTGAAAAATTCACGCAATAACCTATGCGTTTGCCTAATACCTCTAGGCCGGGACGGAATCTCCTCTTCTCTTATTTGCTTCTTAATTTTCTTCTTTTCTTCATTGATCCTTTGTCGTGCTGTCATCCTTAGGTCTTCTATATAGACAGGCTGAAGTAACATCTTGAGCATAACACACAAGGAGCTTGTATAGAGAAGGAGGGAGCCAGTAGCCTAGCCCGCTGAAGCTCAAGAGTCTCTTATTGCTGTCAGCCAGTTGTCGTATGCACCAATCGCATATCAGTAAAGAGTCTCTTATGGCTGCAGCCAGTCGCGTAAGCACCAATCGCATATCAGTAACTCGGTTCGTCTGCTGCTTACCCGTGAAACTCAGTGCTCCCCCGTCTTTTCCTCCAATGAGCGTCTCAGCTATAAGAGATCTGGTTAACTCGCTGGCAAGTCTGTAACTGGGCTACAAGGCTCCCTCCTTCTCTATTGAAGCTCCTTGATAACACTTCAACAAACTTAAACAAAATAGCAGCTTATATACAATGTGTTCGTTCCGTAGCAAAGATACCGTTGATACCGTCTTTCCACCTCAAATATCTGTTTCATTTGAAGTTCTCAAATTTTGACCTATGAAGAGAAAACTGCTTCGTCAGAGGAATACAGTAAGCTAGAAGAAATAAATGTCTACTGCACGTAAAAACTTATGTTTCGTCGGTTTCGTTGAGAATTGCATCAAAGTGGGAAGAATAGCTCATGCAACGAAATCATCTGTGGGAAGAAATTACGAATCAAGAAGCATGAGAGTGCCAACGGAAGCTTCAGATTATCTTCAGTGCTACGATTTCAACTGTCCCTGCTTAAGATACGTTTGCCATCGTCTGCAACCCGGCCTATTTTCTGCCTATCACTTTCAATGGAGCTTGAGAGGACAACCAGAGCCTCCAACCTGGGCTAAATTCCGCCTATCTATTTCGTTAAGAGCGTGACACCGAACATATAAATATATATATTTACAAACACACGACGGTCATTCTTAGTATTAGATTAGATTCCCATTGCAGCGTCAATGTCACTATTCTGGATATCGACTTTCGGCTGCTAATCCTTAACCATTGCAACTTCGAAAGCCTTAAAATCAGTCTTGCGCGCAAACAATGAGTTTGAGGCGGTCTCATTAATAATCGGATTAGATTAACGTCTGTAAATTAATCCGAGATAGTGAAACCACAGAAGTGCCGGGTGTGTTAAAGTCAGTGCGATTAGCGTACATCGATGTAGCTAATCTATGCGATGACACCTCAAGTCTCGCTCACATTATTGGCTGATATAAGATTCCAATTTCCTCTAGGAATAGTTGAATACTGTACTTATGGCATACTGTGCCACGGTACAGGTACAGTACCTGTGCCACTCTAAAGGCGGATGAGACCTTTTTGGTCCAACGGCAGCCCTGAGAGGAGATGAACAGGCTGGTGACATAGCTGGGTACTCAGTCTTCAACAGTCTGCTCCTCTCTTCCTTCCCTCGGGTAGTACCACCTGATGCTCTTTTCGTTTCCTCTCTCTTCTTCATCTTTTCGGCCAAAGCCCGTACTGGTGATGGCAGGGTCTGGGGCGCGTAGATAGCTGGCCGCTCTCGTTGCTATCACGACTGTCGATTTGCTTTTTTGTAATTTTTTGATGATTC
>LQNS02278157.1:18035341-18046777 GCA_001587735.2 Parhyale hawaiensis | reverse complement strand
CTCAATCTTTTCAACTAGAATAGCCCCGCCCTTTTTGATCTGAGGCGTCATGCTGAGGCCATCAACCAACCACCTGCTTTGCAGCATCCCAGTCTGTTCGCAACTGTGCCCACCCCTACATGTAGCGTAGCAGTCCTTGTATTATACATGGTTTAAGGCCTAACTTATGCATCACATGCAATTCTATTGTCTTTTGTTCGTTTCAGATATCAGCTTTTAATTGTACCTGAAGATGTCCACTGTTGATGGACGAAACGTCGTATTTTATTTAGCAATTTTTCGTTTTTATTCAAGAAGAGAATTTAATAAAATCAGTAATGAACACAAACGTATTTTTAGAACTTTGGAGAAGAAAACAAAGTGTTTCGTGAAGTTATGTGCTGATTTGAAGTACCTAAAGTTTTGCTAGGACCTTTTCGATTTTTTATAGACGAGGGGAGGCTGCCAAAGCCAAAAGAGAACCTTTTCTTTCTAGTTTGCAGTTAGTGAAGCCATTTTTACGTTGCGTAATCTTCACGATCCGCAGGGTAATATTATTGTCTGAGCCTGCTTGTTTATCTGTCACAAAGAAAACGAAAAAGTTTTGGATGGATCCCCATAAAATTTACAGTCATGGTTACATATGTTTGGAGGAAAATATGATTACCTTTCGATGAAGATCACTCAACCGTTTGTTTGTTTATCTACCTGCTCTCTTGGTAACAGCTCAAAAAGTATGAACGGATTTTCATGAATTCGCAGGAATTCATAGGTATACTATGAAAGCCAAATCGCCAATTTTTTGTAGGTTCGTTTGTGTGTTTGGCTAAATATTGGTCTCCTTTGTCACAACAGCTCAAAAACTGTTATGGACGGATCATCAAGAAAAATATAGGAATTGTTAGCAATGTTACGAGCCCAAAGAACTGCATTCTGGTGATGATAAAAAAAATCCTGGTATAAAACCTGATTGAATTTTTTGTTAAAATTGCGATGCTTGACGAGGTATGCGGCTCTCTCACAGTGGGTACGACTTTTAGAGATGTCCTGGTGCGTTGAAAAGAATTGAGTAGTTCAAGAACCGCTGCCAGAGAACCAATTCAGCTGCATAAAATGTAGCGTTGTAGAAAGTATTAAGTTAGATTGGTGGCAGTAGACCAACCAAAAGGCCCATTCTCAAAGAGACATCGAAACTTACGCCCGGCCTTCTAGGAGCTTTTTCCGTTATGTTAGTAGGATATAAAAGATTGGGGAAAAGAGAAGAAAAAACAAGAGGAGGGAGAAGAGTCTCAGGAAAAGTGACGATCATGAATGTACGGAATCATGATCAACAGCCGCTGATATGAGGACTTAAAGATGTCAGACAGTGTATTTGGAGTGGAGGAGAGAAGAAATTAGATTTAAGAAGCTTCGGAGGCATTGGCCGTTGAGAATGTGGGGCTCCTGGAGGAGAAATCCTTAGCTGTGGGGATGTCTCTCCTAATGTATGTCAAGACGATTTTTAAACGCTTCGACTGATTCCGCACTAACAACGTCGGAAGGGAGTCTATTCCAAGTGCTGACTGTGAAATACGGAAAGAGCTGCGGACTTAAGATCGTTCTCCGAGCTTTATGCTTGAGTTTTTGACCGTTGTTTCGCAAGCGATCATTGAGGTCTCTTTCAATGAGTCCCGTTATAGGTAAGTCATTGAAGCCAATCAAATACTTGAATGTTACTATTAGTGGCCCCTTGAGTCGTCTTTGATAGAGAGATATTATTATTATTACTAAAACTTCACGCTTGAACTCCCACGGACAGGTAATACAACCCAAATGAAGCATATTGCAACACCGGGAAGCCCAAAACGCTGCTAAAGGAAATCCAGGAAAAAACATTAACGGCTGACTTATATGCCTGCAGGCCATTACGACCAAATGCCGATGCCGGCAACAAATTCCAAACCTTAGCCGGCCAGGGCACGAAGCACCGACAGACCTGATTAGTTTGACTTACGACAGCGTCCAAAGTGGAACAGTGCGCTCTGCACGCAGCACGAGTCTCTCTCCCAAATACTTTGAGGGAAGAGAGAGAAAAATACAACCAATGCCTCTCATTGTTATATACCTTATAAATCATACATAGCTCAGCTACTCTTCTCCTGTGGGACAGGTTCAACAGAACATTATCAGCGCACAGCCTGCTGGCTGAACTAACAATTCAGTCCAACAGACGCAAGTGAGTGTCAGCATCTGAAGCCCAGACCGGTGAGCAATACTCTAACATAGACAGCAAAAAAAAAAAAAACGTAAAAACATCTGCGGAGAACCTGACTGTCACCAAACACAGACTTCATCTTACGCAGGAGCCCAATCTTAGTGAAAGCACGTGACACCAACGTCCTAATATGCGGCTCATAAGTAAGCTTCTCATCAAAGACAATACCAAGAATCTCTAAGGAGCTAGACTCCTGAAGTAAAGTGTCATTAATCTCCAGTTGGGGATGCTGTGATACAAGTGTCCAAGACCGACTAATAATCATCGAGTTGGTCTTGCAGGCATTGAGCTTCATACTCCAGGCCGAGCATCATGCACTAATGCGTGACAAATCCCTATTCAGAGACTGAGCGACAGCATCACGCAGGCGAGGAGCAGGTATCACTGCTATCAAAGTGGGATCATCAGCATAGTTGTCATCGTGTTTTCAAGCGCAGAGAACATGTCACTAGTATAAAGAACGTACAACAGCGGACCAAGCACTCTGCCCTGAGGGATGACAGACATCACCGCGACTGAGGCGCTCAAAACGCCGTCAACAGACACACTCTGCGTTCGCTCAGAAACAAAATCGCAAATGATTAACAGAGCCCTACCACCCACACCAAAGGACTCCAGCTTGCATAATAGACCTCTGGGGGTAACCCTGTCAAACGCCGCGCTAAAGTCCAACTGGACAAGGCGTGCCTCCGACCTACAATCCAGCGCAGACTGTACATGGTGTGGCACCGACAACAGAGCGTCACAACAACCCAAGCCAGTTCTGTACGCAAACTGACCAGCAAGCAGCAACCCCATAACCTCACCGAAACGACCAAACTGACCACCGATCAATTTATCGAATACCTTCAACAAAATGAGCGCCAGTGTGATGTCCCGAAAGTTGGCATCATAGAACGACACCGGACTCTTGGGAATAGTAGTAATATTTCCAGTACGCCAACAACGAGGAAAGTTTCCTAACCGTATCAGGCGCCGGAAGATCATTCATTCATCATCAGACCCAGTTCATTTAAGCAACATTCATACGGCTTGTTTCGCAGCTGAGGTATCAATTTCGTTGCTCTGCGTTGTACTCTTTCATTTTATCGATATCTTTACACAGATGTGGCGAACATTATTGAACAGAAAATTATAAGTGTTGCCGCATTATGCTTTGTACAGGGTATGATGATGTCCTTGGACTTGTATTAAGCAGGCAAAACTGCAGTTCTTGCGACCTAATATTGCGCTGGAATCCTGCCGCTTTGTCTCTTGAAAGCGAGAAGGAGGCCATCTACTGCTGGTGTCACGGAGAATTACGGTACACAGTATAGCGCTCGAACCCGTTATAGCTCGTCCCTTTTTCCTCTGGTGGAAACTGCCTCATGCACTTACAGTAACTAGATACATGCTTGCGGTGAATGGATTCTCGTGCTTTAATTAAGTAAAGTTTTCACAGTGTACTGATAATTGCGGTTCTTTATGAGAGTAATGAGAGCAACGGAGCTGTATCTTGAACAAAGATATTTGAACCGGTATTAAACAGAGGGGGAGGGAGGCACGAGCGCAAACTAAGACGCCATTGCGCTTCTTATAAAATGTTTGCGCTCTGAATGTTTTGGGGTCCACAGAAGCGCTAATATTTTTTTTTAAGCGGATAAAACCCGAATCGCTTACGATACATTGTGGAGATCTTGTATCATGTACAAAATTAATCTCATCATTGCATGATCATGTAATGAAATGGGTAACTAGAGCACTCTGAGAGCGCATACCTCCGCCAAGCGAGGCAACGGTAGCAAAAAATTCAAATTGGCTCTGAAATCATAATTCTATTTGTATTAACTCCAAAATTGAATCACTTGTGTCTTTTTATAGTAATAACAGCTTGTGCAATTTTCTCGAAGATCCGCTCATAACTTTTTGAGTTATACTGCTAACAAACGTTATGACAAACATGAGTCAAACGAACATACCGATCTGCACCAAAATTTAATTATTCATGTCTTTTAACATTACTAACAACCCCTATAAATTTCATAAGGATCCATTTATTAATTTTTGAGTTATTGTGCTAACAAGCGTAAAATAAAAACAGCGGCAAACGAACGAACGATCAAACGGATCATTACCAAAATTTGGTCATTTACTCTTTGTTATATACTTAACAACTCATGTTAATTTCATAAAATTCATTTATAACTTCTTGAGTTAGGGCAGTGAGAAAAATGAGGCAGACAAACAAACAAACAAACGGATGGACATATCTTCACCAAAAGTTAATCATCTGTTTCTCCTTACATACCTAACATTCCCTGTAAATTTCATCCAAATCGGTTCAGAACTTTTTGAGTTATCTTTTTGACAGACAGAAAGAAACACCACGAAAACATAACCTCCTTGGCGGAGGTAATTAGTGTTAGATGATTAACATGACATAAAGTTACGCGGGTAATGTTTGCTAAAATATTTGAGTTATACAGCTCATCTCATGCAATTATGAATCAATAGTGTTAATTTTATGCATAGAACGAAACTAATTGATGGCCTGCAAAATAGCTTTTATACATATGAAATACATTCATACGCGTATTCTTTTGATGGCTTACCTGTAGCTGATGCAGTTGCTAGGTGGTACGCAGCATACGTGTAGTCAGTGTGTGCATACGTCTTGTGTTTACTCTGGTAAAGACTTCACTGAAGCGATATTCACGCAATTTTGATAGCATTGATAACGAAAGCTGCACTCGCAGAATGCAAAGCTCCACCTATCGCAACGCTGATGAATAAAGTTTGAGAGACAGACCAACAGATAATTAGGTGGATCTTCACCAATACTTGACCATTTTTTCCCGTTATATTCGAAACAGTTCCTGGAAATTTGATAAAGATCCATAAATAACTTACTGAGTCATGTTGCCAACAGGTATCAGACAGGCAGAGAAGGAACAAACGTAAATAAAGATTATCACCGTCATTAATATAATCAACCGGTAGATAAGCAGAAATGCTGATGGACGGATCAACTCTAAACTTTAATCTTCTGGTCCTTTGAATATTCGTAGCAATTCATAAAATCCGTTTGCAAGTTTTTTCATCGTGTAGCTAAAAGACAAAGGGACATGGGCAAGCGCCGGTAAACACGTAAGCCCCATTGGCGGAGGTAGAAATGCAGGAGCACGACCTAGCGTGTGAAGCTTGTTAATGTAAAATTATTCTCTTTTAGAACAGCGAGCAGTAGCAACTTTATGCAGCATATAACTAACTTGTGGGCAAATACTGTTTGAATACATTCTGTAGATTCTGTCGTTTTCATTCAGAATCTAGCAGTACTAACTTTTCCTGTGTCGAAAGCTTGGCCAAATATAAGTTAGCGTCTCTGCTTCTCCTGAACAACCAACCTAATATGATTAACCTCATCAGATGTCCTCCAACATTTTCGTTTCAGTTTTTCATTTTGCATCCAAAGTGTACGCTGATTAGTAGACGATGTCGCTAAAGTTTTAGCTTCATAATACTGTAGATCTAATGTGTCTGTGTCATGCCCCCTCGTTATTTAGAGTCACTGGAAGACTGTATTAAATTTTTAAATTGGTATTTATTTACTGTCGCCGGTATATGTTTCAGAAGAGAAGCCGCTGCAACGACTTGTGTTTGAGTGCAACAGGAGACACTTTAACAGTTCGTAAGTTCAGATCGCTGATCCGTAATGGTGCATTTTACGCTTCCAAAAATTTATTTCTTGTTTGCGCCAGACGAGTCTTAACTTACAAACTGGTGTTTCAAATATTCTTGATCTCAGAACTAGTTTCAGAACCCCCACAATTGGTGTACGACAAGCTTCCAAGTGCTTACTATTGCCGGTGAATTTCGTAATTTGGAAGCTAAGCGTTTGGTAGCAATGGCCTCGATTGCAGATAAGAAATGTCGTCAAGCTGGACAATCTAATTCCAGGTGAGTCCAAGGGAGACGAGACGAGACATTAACTGTAGTGGAGAGCAGTTAACCCTATCCGTTACCAAATTTTTTCAGCCGCTTGATCGGCAAGGCGAGACAAATATGTACTGCCCACTAAAAATGCTTATAACTTCATAAAAATGCGAGTTTTTTCTTCAGAGTCTCAGAGTCATTTATTCAACTATTATTGCACCTATTTATAAAAAAAAATAATAGCTATGAATGGTTTCATTGTTAATTAAATTTGAATATAAGAAAATTACAATAGAGCGTACAGGATGAATGCTCCAGCTGCACATCTGCAGTAGTTGTAATATTATCACGTAACTGCAGAATCTATAGGCAACTGCACAGTGGCACTGCACTGATAGTTGCAGCAGAGAACAGTTAGAATGGGTCAGACTTCAATGATGCTGCCTGATGTCGAACCAAAAGCGCGCGTTCACAGAAATATTATCACAAAATTTTCTAAAATAGTAATACTTATCACGATTGTTGGCTATAATGAGCGGGTATCTCGGAATTCATTGATGCTAATGAGAAATTAAGAAAAGTCACGGAAGTTTGGGCACTGAAAATCACTGAGCGTAGAACAGTGAACGAAAAACGATAGGGAGGTTCAATTTTGTCTCGCCTTGGAGCAGATAGGGTTCAGGCGCTGGCCACAAGCACCGCTTCACAAAGTCTCATCTTCCCTTGGGTTCACCTGGAATTATTCTGTCCAGACAGACGACCACCAGTCTAGGCCGTTGCCACCAGACGCATTGGTAGCTTCCAAATTACGAGTATTACCAGCCACAGACAGCAATTGTGACGATTTTGACGCCAGTTTTAGGACCATGAATGTTTATTAAATATCGGTTCGTAAGTTAAGACCCGTATTGCGTAACCACGAAATGACTTTCAGGCATCTTGAAATGCACTTTTCCGCACTAGTGAATGGTAAAATGCACCATTACTGTCCCGGGATTTGAATACAAGGACTGTTACGGTGTTTCCTCTTACTCAAACCTCTAAGCAGTTATAGCTGCTTCCTTTTGAAATTGATCTCAGTGACTGAAAATAAAATTTTGTTGAAATGTTCTTTGTCCTCTTCTAGAGTACCTAAAGAATAAATGGGTAAGATCGCGACAAATTATATATATTTGGAAAATAAAACTTCAGCGTCATCGCCAATTTTAATCTGCATGCATTTTGAGCTCATCGTCAACAGAGTGCTCGATTCGCTGAGTATGAACGAGATAACGTAGTTCATTTAGCTTAGATTTGTAAGGATCTTCAGTCACGAGCTTTGGAATCACCGCCACACATGAAGTTTCAGGTGATAATTACCTCCGCCAAGGAGGTGATGTTTTCGTCGTGTTTGTTTATCTGTCTCTCTGTCTGTATGTTTGTCTGTCACTAAGATAACTCAAAATGTTCTGAACCGATTTGGACGAAATTCACAGGGATTGTTAGGTATGTTAGGAGGAACAGATGATTAACTTTTGGTGAATATATGTCGATCCGTTTGTTTGTCTGCCTTATTTTTCTCAATGCCATAACTCAAAAAGTTATGGATGGATTTTTTTTTAAATCAACATGAGTTGTTAGGTATAAAACAAATAGTAAATGACCAAATTTTGGTAATGATTCGTTCGTTTGACACTGTTTTTTTAATTTTATGCTTGTTAGCACAATAACTCAAAAAATGATGAATGGATCTTTATGAAATTGAAAGGGGTTGTTAGTAATGTTGAAAGACATAAATGATTGAAATTTGGTGCAGATCGGTTTGTTCGTTTGTATGTTTGACTCATGTTTGTCATAGCGTTTGTTAGCAGTATAATTAAGAAAGTTATGAAGGGATCGTCAAGAAAATTGCACAAGCTGTTATTACTATCGAAAGACACAAATGATTAGTTTTTGGAGTTTATACAAAGAAAATTATGGTTTCAGAGCTAATTTGAATTTTTTGCTACCGTTGGCTCGCTTGGCGGAGGTATGCGCTCTCAGAGTGCTCTAGTGTGATTGTGCGGAGACCAGATACTCTGCTCGACCTAAGAACCGAAAACTCTTTATACAAGTTCCAGACAAGTCTGAGTCAATCGTAGTGCCACTTCAAAGCACCAGAGTCCTACCCTAGCAGAATTTCCCGCTGATTGTAGCTGATGAGCTCAAAGTTCGTAGCCCAGAACAGATGGAAAACTGGACGTTTCCAAATAGACTTTATGCCATTTTCAGAAGTTAGAGAGCCTTGCGGGTTAAGCATAAACAATGATGCTTTAACGTTCACACACATGAATAGTTTTAGAAATGTAAACGTGTAGTCAGTTTTACTGCGCACCTGAACTATAAAACTCATATCCACTCGTTCGTGCTACAGATAAATCTCCGTTAGGACCCAGAGTAGCGCACGGCTGCAGTCAACCTCAGATAATCGGAGCTATGGCGTTATATAAGTAGACGGACGGCTCGTATGACAACTGCACACCCCTGACTGTCCTCAGTTGAAATTGCAGTTCCGAGCTTCAAGAATTCGCCTCGATCTGCGGCTGTGAATGGAACTGGCTATTCGACTCTTAATTATGCATTAGCTGTAATGGTGCACAACACTTATGGGCGCTGAACACATTTGCTGTATTTTATAATTTGATCATTCAAATGTATTCAGATTAAAAGAAATGTGAATCGTGTACGTTACGTCCGTTTATTATTTGTAGAAAATACCCTGACTGTATTTTATGCTCTTCGATCGCTGCCTGTTCGCAACCTCTGTTCCACCTGGTTTGTATAATCGCTATAATAAAACTTCAGAAAGCTTTTCGTATATAGGCTTGCGTTCCCCGTGTGAAATACAAAGTGTTCGAACTCTTTGTTCGATCATTGTGAAGCATCGGTACCCTGTGTCACTACAATATTAGTTTAAGTATTACTTATCATGGCAGCTGGTTATTGGCAAGTCACCAGCAAAGTTTCTGTATTTGTGCAAATTTCACTGTAGTGGAAAATGGTATTGTTTATAAGCTGCAGAAACGGCTGAATTTTTCAATAATTTTTTTTATGCATTTTTAAATTTTGCAGCTAAGAAAACGGATTTGTTGAGTTGGCTTTAGACTGGTAGCAGCAAGGAAAGTTGCTACGCGGCACCGGCTTGAATATACCTTTTTCCAATTGCTTTTGACCAATTTAATAACTGATTTTGACAATGCGCAATACAGTTTTACCAATGTTCATTACGCCTTGACACTATTCAAATTGGTTTGACAAAGTCCACTCTGGGAATGATAAACTAGCAAAACATAGTGACGATTATTGAAGACACTTTGACAAAATACACATAACTTTGACAATTATAAAAATAAAATGACAAACGGAAACTTAGTTTGACAATGATTAGATTTCTCTTTCACAATCTTGAAAAATGTTGTCAATCATAGAAATAGTTTGAAAATTGCTAAAACCTTTTGATTAACTTAGTTTGATCCAAATCTTGTTCATGCAATGCCGAATGAGGGCGCTTATTTTCTTATGCCTTCTTCGTATTTTGCGTTATGTATTATGTATTGCATCTCGCCGGTTCGTTGTCTTCTCACTTCTGGCTTCCACTCCTGTACCACCTCTTACATAATCCGCCTTCTTATATAAGATTTAAACATTGTCAAAAGGATTTCCAGAATAGTCATATTCATTTAACCATTGTCAAAGTGAAATGCAGATTGTCAAAAGGTTTTAGCGATAGAATCCTGACAAACTCTTTCGTCAACTTGTCAAACAGTTTTGTTCTTTTGTCATAAAACTATGAGATGTGTCAAAATGTAATAAACTCTGTCAAATTTTTATGAAGACTGTGAAACATGTATAGCAAATTGGTCAAAAGCAATTGCAAAAAGGTGTAAAACACAAAATATTACATACGGACTAAAAACAGTGCATTATACTCTAGTATATCAATGCAATTCATATATTTTGTTTCTAAATAATCAGATTGTTATATCTAAGTGCACTAACATTCGTTTCAATAAAAATTACAGCACAATAATCATCGGTATTGTTGCAGACCGTCAGGCCGGTGTCCAACACATATGAGCCGAACGAGGACGGCGTATGCACGGGCCGCCGGTGGCCCGACGGTCTGCCGCCCGTCTACATCATAACGCCGACATACCGGCGGGGAGAGCAACTCGCAGAACTGACCCGCATGGGGCAGACGCTACTGCACGTCGACAGCCTCGTGTGGATCGTTGTGGAGGACGCCGATAAGCCCACGCAGGCAGCCATCGACTACCTCAATAATCTTGGCATCTGCCATGTCTACTTGACAAGTAAGACCGCGTTCATCTGTACTATTCGCAATGCTAGCACACTGACACCTTACAAAGAGGCAGGAGGTGTGCTTGATGTTCCGCACAGCTTTGCAAGTCAAGCTTTATCTCCTTACTATTCCAAATTTTGTATTCTGACCACAGCTAAGGTGCGATATTTAGATTGTTTGCACCGCTGCCTCGGCGATTTTGTTTCTCTCGCTCCACATTCTATACAAATTTTCATCATCCCTTCAGGGCAGAGCTACGTGATGCATCTCCGCCTGCTTAGTTAGCTAGTGCGTGTAAAGGCTAAAATTAGTTTTAAGTTGCAGTAGTTCAGAGCTCGAGCAGCGTTGATGATGTCCAGGAGCGCTTGCCCTCGTGGCGGCGCAGTTTTTTTTACACGCCATCACAGATCTGCTTTTTCTCGAATGCCATTAGTTTATTTATTTATGTATTGAACAATCACAGTTCGGCGGTCGAGCAGCGGCGAGTCTGGATGAGGGCTCATGATCGGAATGGTTATGTCGATTTCATGCATCATAGTTCCTCCTAGTCCCTGGTTAACATTTTCTGAATATTATCCTTTTCATAAACGAGCGTTCCTCTTACGCTGATAATATCTGGCGTCAGAACAAATAGCAGAACCTCTGTGCTGATAGGCATACTTGTGTCGTATGACTGCGGCAGCCAGACGTCGGGTGAAGATAGTATCCTTGGAGTTCAATTTCTCTTTAACTAGGAGTAAATATCCTAAGCTGATTAAGAATATGGCTGCTCGATTAGAGAAGACTATGTTGAAAATATTAATTTGAATAGAAGATCTATAAATAGTGGGCAGCACTAAGGCGTCTTAGAAGCGCTGCAACGTCATTTTGCGTGAAGAGTGTTTTGTCTTAGTCACACGATTCTACGTCGGACACAAAGTGTTTTGAAAAAGTTGTAAAGGCCCTTCCGAGCGATCGTAGCTATGCCTTT
>LQNS02278157.1:18010399-18020654 GCA_001587735.2 Parhyale hawaiensis | reverse complement strand
ATATCGACTTTCGGGTGCTAGTCCTTAACCATTGCAACTTCGAAAGCCTTAAATACAGGCTTGTGCGGCAACAATGAGTTTAAGGCGGTCTCATTAATAATCGGATTAGATTACCGTCTGGAACTTAATCCGAGATAGTGAAACCACAGAAGTGCCGGGCGTGAGATTAGCGTACATCGATGTAACTAATCTATGCGATGACACCTCAAGTCTCGCTCATATTATTGGCTGATATAAGACTCCAATTTCCTCTAGGAATAGTTGAATACTGTACCTGTGGCGCACTGTACCTGTGGCATACTGTACCTGTGGCATACTGTACCTGTGGCATACTGTACCTGTGGCATACTGTACCTGTGGCATACTGTACCTGTGGCATACTGTACCTGTGGCATACTGTACCTGTTGCACACTGTACCTGTGGCACACTGTACCTGTGGCACACTGTACCTGTGGCATACTGTACCTGTGGCATACTGTACCTGTGGCATACTGTACCTGTGGCATACTGTACCTGTGGCATACAGCTGCCAAATAATTTACAGGCCAAAGCTTTCGCCACGGAAATATGACAAGCGCGTGAATGTCTTTTGGTCACTGAGAACAATTCTCTTCGTTAAATTGATTCATCTACATTTCTACACCTAAAAAAGAAAGAAATACTAGCAAAACTTTCGAATGCCTGCCAAAAAGTAGTCAAAATCTGGCGAGGAAGGAACAGCGCTCCGATGTCATGGCATCTCTCATAGACACTATAGATGAATGACTCTGTCGTACACAGGTAACCGGTACAGTTTAGTCAATCCCTGTAAATGGGATACAGCGGTTACAACTACGTAACGGTCACATTGTCGCTACTAAGCACGAGAAATAACATAAAAGATTATAACACTCTAGCATGTGGATACCGTGTCATGTTTTGTACAAACAAATTATTTTAGCACAGAAACGTGAAGAAGTTGCAAGAATTTTATAGCAAATAACTAATTGAGTGACAGTGCTAGATTTTAGATGTTAAGCTACCTCACTGCAGTTATAAAATTTTCATCATAAGTGACGTGACCCAATAAGGTATATCTTTATTCCGGATGCAATGTCTTGATTCAAAGAAAATTATCATAAAAATTAAATTAGGCTTCTGTAGCAATCATCTCAGCAATTACCAGAGATCATTTAGCCATCAGCTCATAATGAAACTTGACCTGATCGTAGCTCGAGAAATCACTCACTGTCTAAGCCCATGTCTCTTGCATGACGCAGCTGTCAACGAAAGAAAACAGTGGAGACGGTCAGATGTTGAAGCGCAGCTAAGTACCGTAACTGTCCGTAACATCAGTAGTGTTGCTGCGAGTCACGGTCATGAGAGGCCGCTGTAGGACGCAAGCGCACTATTAGGACACAACAACGGTAGTTCTGTCTGCTTTCTACAATTTATGTTCCTTCTTAGTCCAGTGCGTTGATTCTTAAGCTGAGGTTGTTAAACCAGCCTCTTTTTATGTGTGTGTGGCGGAGTCTGTACCGTATACGTATATTTATTGTGTGAGACTTTATATTAACCGCATTTGTTTACTGCTAGACTGTCGCAACTAAACATTTTGGCAATCACTCCTTCATTCAAATGAATTAGCCTTAATTATTCTAGCAGCAAAGTTACCTTGACACTTTTGGACGTTTCCACGGTACTATTTAATTAACCCTAAATCTCCAGGGGTCAACTCCTCTTTAGGTTTCAAATATTGCTATCCTTACGAGTCGCCTGCTATTGGTCCGTTTAGGCCTATTTAAAGCTTGGGGAATAAATCGATAGTTAAAGCTCTCACGAACAGGTAATACAACCCAAATGAAGCATCTTGCAACACCGGGAAGCCCAAAACGCTGCTAAAGGAAATCCTGCACAAAGCCATTAGGAACTGACTTAAGCCGGACGTCCGGTTATGCTGGTTTACGGCTACGGCCGTTGTTTAAGGTTTGGAATCGGCTGGTCCCGTGCTTCGTGGCTGTCTTGACTAATCAAGCTGTATGCTGTCGAAGGTTTCACTTTCTCTGCGCTCCCCACGCAGCACGAGTCTCTCTCCCAAATACCTTGAGGGCAGGGAGAGAAGAATACAACCAATGCCTCTCATCATTGTACACCTTATAAAACATACATAGCTCGGCTAGTCTTCTCCTGTGGGATAGGTTCACCAGATCATTATCAGCGCACAGCCTGCTGTCTGAACTAACAAGTCGGTCCAACATGCGCAAGTGAGGGTCAGCCGCTGAAGCCCAGACCGGTGAGCAATACTCTAACACAGGCAGCAAAAAAGCATAAAAACCTCTGGGGGCAACCTGACTGTCACCAAACTCAGAATTCACCTTACGCAGGAGCCCAATCTTAGTGGAAGCACGTGACACCAACTTCCTAATATGAGGCTCAAAAGTAAGCTTTTCATCAAAGACAACACCAAGAATCTCTAAGGAGCTAGACTCCTGAAGCAAAGTGTCATCAATCTCCAGTTGGGGATGCTGCGGTACAAGTGTCCGAGACCGACTGATAATCATCGACTTGATCTTACTGGCATTCAACTTCATACTCCAGGCCGAGCACCATGCACTGATGCGTGACAAATCCCTATTCAGAGACTGAGCAACAGCATCACACACAGGCGAGGAGCAGGCATCACTGTTATCAAAGTGGAATCGTCGGCATAGTTGTCATCGTGTTTTCAAGCGCAGAGAAGATGTCACTAGTATAGAGAACGAACAACAGCGGGCCAAGCACACTGCCCTGAGGGGCGCCAGAAATCACCGCTACTGAGGTGTTCAAAACGCCGTCAACAGACACACTCTGCGTTTCCCTCAGAAACAAAATCGCGAATGATTGACAGAACCCTACCACCCACACCAAATGATTCCAGCTTGTAGAATAGACTTCTGTGGGTAACCCTGTCAAACGCCACGCTAAAGTCCAACTGGACAAGGCGTGCCTCCGACCTATAATCCAGCGCACACTGTAAATGGTGTGACACAGACAATAGAGCGTCACAACAACCCAAACCAGTTCTGTACGTAAACTGACCAGCAAGCAGCAACCCCATAACCCCAGCAAAACTACCAAGCTTACCAGCGATCAATTTCTCGAACACCTTCGACAAAATGGGCGTCAGTGTGATGGTCGATCGTTGGCAACATAGTTCGACACCGGACCCTTGGGAATAGGAAGAATATTTCCAGCACGCCAGCAACGAGGAAAATTTCCTAACCGTATCAGGCGCCGGAAGATCTTTAATCATCAGACCCAGTTCATTTAAGCGACATTCATCTGGCTTGTTTCGCAGCTGAGGTATCAATTTCGTTGCTCTGCGTTGTACTCTTTCCATTATATCGATATCTTTACGCAGATGCTACGACCAGAATTGAACAGCAAATTATAAGTGTGGCCGCACTAATGTCTTGTACAGGGTACGATGATGTCCTTGGACTTGTATTAAGTAGACAAAACTGCAGCCGTTGTGACCTAATAATGACCTGGAATCCTGCCGCTGTTTATCTTGAAAGCGAGAAGGAGGCCATCTATTGCTGTTGTCACGGAGAATTACGGTACACAGCATAGCGCTCGAACCCGTTATAGCTCGTCCCTTTTTCCTCTGGTGAAAACTGCCTCGTGCACTTAACTAGACAGATGCTTACGGTGAATGGATTCTCGTGCTTTAATCATGTAAAGTTTTCACGGTGTACTAATAATTGCGATTCTTTATGCGAGTAATGAGATCATCGGAGGTATATCTTGAACCCAGATATTTAACCCGGTATTAAGCAGAGGGAGGGGGAGGCACGAGCGCAAACTAAGGCGCCGCCCATTGCGCTTCTTATCAAATGTTTGAGCTTTGAATGGTTCCGAATCGTTTACGATACATTGTGGAAATCTTGTATCATGTACAAAATTAATCTCATCATCGCATGATCATGTAATGAAATGGGTAATTAGTATTATATGGTTATTAAGAAATATTGTTACGCACGTAATGTTTGTAAATTTTTTTTATATATACAGGTAATCTCTTGTAATTATGAATCAATAGTACTAATCCTACGCATAGAACGAAACTAATTGATGGCCTGCAAAATAGGTTTTATACGTCTGGTATACATTCACCCACGTATTCTTCTGATGACTTACCAGTAGCTGATGCAGTTGCTAGGTGGTACGCAGCATACAAGCAGTGTGTGCATACGTTTTGTGTTTACTTTGGTAAAGACGTAACTGAAAACATATTCACACAATTTTGTTAGCATTGATAGCGAAAGCTGCACTCGCAGAATGCAAAGCTCCATCTATCGCCACGCGGCTGAACAAAAACTGAGAGACACACAGACGAACAAATAAATAAATTGGTGGATATTCACCTGTACTTAACCATTTTTTGCCGTTGTATTCGAAACAGTTCCTGCAAATTTGATAAAGATTCACCCATTACTTACTGAGTTATGTTGCCAATAGATAGCAGACAGGCAGAGAAAGAACAAACGGAAATAAAGATTATCACTATCTGTAATGTAATCAACCGGTAGATAAGCAGAAAAACTGATGGACGGATCAACTGTAAACTTTAATCTTCCGGTCCTTTGAATATTCTTAGCAATTCATTAAATCCGTTCACAACTTTTTTTTATCGTGTAGCTAAAAGACAAAGAAATACTGGTAAACCCGTAACCCTATTGGCGGAGGTAATAATGCAAGGAGCATGACCTAGCGTGTGAAGCTTGTTAATGTAATTATTCTTTTTTAGAACAGCAAGCAATAGCAGCTTTATGCTGCACATAACAAACTTGTGGGGACATACTGTAGGTCCTGTCTACATTCTGTAGATTCTGTCGTTCTCATGCAGAATCTCGCAGTACTAACTTGTCCTGTGTCGAAAGCTTGGCCAAATATAAGTTAGCGTCTCTGCTTCTCCTGAACAACCTAATATGAATAGCCTCATCAGACGTCCTGCAACGTTTTCATTGCAGTTTTTCATTTTGTATTCAAAGTGTTCGCTGATTAGTAGACGAAGTCGCCAAAGTTTTACCTTCCTAATACTGTAGGTCTAATTTGTCTGTGTCATGCCCCCTCGTTATTTAGAGTCACTGCAAGACTGTAGTAAACTTTTCAATTGTTATTTATTTACTGTCATCGGTATATGTTTCAGATGGGAAGCCGCTGAAACGACCTGTGTTTGAGTGTAACAGGAGATTCTTTAACAGTTCGTAAGTTCACATCGCAGATCCGTAATGGTGCATTTTACGATTCCAAATATTTATTTCTTGTTTGCGCCAGACGAGTCTTAACATACGAACTGGTGTTTCAAATATTCTTGATCTCAGAACTAGTTTCAGAACCCCCACAATTGGTGTACGACAAGCTTCCAAGTGCTTTCTGCTGCCGGTGAAACTCGTAATTTGGAAGCTAAGCGTTTGGTGGAAATTGGCTGGATATTGCAGATAAGAAATGTCGTCAAGCTGGACGATCTAATTCCAGGTGAGTCCAGGGAGACGAGATGAGACATTAACTGTAGAGGAGAGCAGTTAACCCTATCCGTTACCAAATTTTTTCAGCCGCTTGATCGGCAAGGCGAGACAAATATGTACTGCCCACTAAAAATGCTTATTACTTCCTAAATATGTGAGTTTGTCTCTTCAGAGTCTCAGAGTCATTTATTCAACCAATATTGCACATATTTATTCAAAAAAATATTAGCTAAAAGTAGTTTTACTGTTAATTAAAATAGAATATATGAAAATTACACCGGAGCGTACAGGGTGAATGTTCCAGCTGCACATCTGCAGCAGTTGTCATACTTTCACGGTAATTGCAGTAGCTATAGGCAACTGCACTGCGGCACTGCAGTGATAGTTGCAGCAGAGAACGGTTAGAATGGGTCAGACTTCAATGATGCTGCCTGATGTCGACCAAGAAGCGCGCGCTCACGGAAATTTTGTCACCGAATTTTCTAAAATATCGATACTTATCACGATTGTTGGCTATAATGTGCGGGTATCTTGAAATTGTATTGATGCTAATGAGAAATTAGGAAAAGTCACGGAAGTTTGGGCACTGAAAATCACTGAGCGTACAACAGTCAACGAAAAACGATAGGGTGGTTCAATTTTGTCTCGCCTTGGAGCAGATAGGGTTAAGGCGCTGGCCACAATCACCGCTTCACAAGGTCTCATCTTCCCTTGGTTTCACCTGGAATTACTCTGTCCAGACAGACGACTACCAGTCTAGGCCGTTGCCACCAGACGCATAGGTAGCTTCCAAATTACGAGTATTACCAGCCACAGAAAGCAATTGTGACGATTTTGACGCCAGTTTTAGGACCGGGAATGTTTATAAACAATCGGTTCGTAAGTTAGGACTCGTATTGCGTAACCACGAAATGAATTTCAGGCATCTTGAAATGCACTTTTCCGCACTAGTGAATGGTAAAATGCGCCATTACTGTCCCAGGATTTGAATGCAAGGACTGTTACGGTGTCTCCTCTTACTCAAACCTCTAAGCAGTTATAGCTGCTTCCTTTTGAAATTGATCTCAGTGACTGAAAATAAAATTTCGCTTAAATGTTCGTTGTCTTCTAGAGGAGCTAAAGAACAAATGGGTAAGAACCCGACAAATTATATTTATTTGGAAAAGAAAACTTCAGCGTCATCGCCAATTTTATTCTGCGTGCATTTTGAGCTCATCGTTAACGAAGTGCTCGATTCACTGAGTATGAACGAGATAGCGTAGTTCATTTAGCTTAGATAAATTTTGTAAGGATCTTCAGTCACGAGCTTTGGAATCACCGCCACAAATGAAATTTCTGGTGATAATTTGATTGTGTGAAGACGAGATACTCATTAGTCAGAGTCAATCGTAGGGCCACTTCAAAGCACCAGAGTCCTACTCTAGCAGAATTTATGGCTGCCCCAGAAGCTGTTATATGGTTTTAGCTGATGAGCTCAAAGTTTGTAGCCTGGATATTCGACTCTTAATTATGCACTAACTGTAATGGTGCACAACACTTATGGGCGCTGAACACATTTGCTGTATTTTATAATTTGATCTTTCAAATGTATTCAGATCAAACGAAATGTGAATCGTGTACATCTGTTTAGTATTTGTAGAAAATATCCTGACTGTATTTTATGCTTTTCGATCGCTGCCGGTTCGTAACCTCTGTTCCACCTCGTTTGTATAATCGCTATAATAAAACTTTAGAAAGCTTTTCGTATATAGGCTTGCGTTCCCCGTGTGAAATACAAAGTGTTCGAACTCTTTGTTCGATCATTGCGAAGCATCGATACTCAGTGTCACTACAAATGTCTACAATATTAGTTGAAGTATTACTTATCATGGCAGCTGGTTATTGGCAAGTCACCAGCGAAGTTTGTGTATTTGTTGAATATTTAATGAATTAGAACTCGGTATGCTAAACGCCTTTCTATTATTTATTATGACGGAACAATACGCTCAGCTGACTGTAATGGCTTCATTAGAGTATGGTGTGATGCCGTAACTTATACCATTGGTGAAGAAGACGGTACGCCATCGAACCTGGATGTTTTTCTCAATATCTATAGTATAATGTAATCTGCAATACATAGACCATTCTAACTTCAAAGTATGTAACTGCATCTTGGTAAATGCTGTATTGATGTTCTAAATTCTATTTTATTTATTTATTTGTTTTTTGTCGGAAGATGGAAGAGTGATGTGGCCAGTGAAGGGCTATAATTATTATATGCCTGTATTAAATAATATTTTAGAACAGTAGCTATGTTAACGTACAGAAATGTATAAGGCCCGGTGCCCACGTAACAATTAATCCGACTGTATAGTCGTGAAAATAACTCTAGCATGATGATGTCTAAGAACATCGTGCACTAGTTCTTAAAATATCAATTTTTGTCGACTTAAACTCGTCATAATTAGAAGCAATAGTGCAAATTTCACTGTAGTGGAAAATGTTATGGTTTATAAGCTGCAGAAACGGCTGAATTTTCCAATAATTTTTTTTGCATTTATAAATTTTGCAGCTAAGAAAACGGATTTGTTGAGTTGGCTTTAGACTGGTAGCAGCAAGGAAAGTTGCTACGCGGCACCGGCTTGAATATACCTTTTTCCAACTGCTTTTGGCCAATTTAATAACTGATTTTGACAATGTGCAATACAGTTTTACCAATGTTCATTACGCCTTGACACTATTCAAATTGGTTTGACAAAGTCCACTCTGGGAATGATAAACAAGCAAAACATAGTGACAATTATCGAAAACACTTTGACAAAATGCACATAACTTTGACAATTCTAAAAAAATGACAAACGGAAACTTAGTTTGACAATGATTAGATTTCTCTTTGACAATCTTGAAAAATGTTGTCAATCATAGAAATAGTTTGACTATTGCTAAAACCTTTTGATTAACTTAGTTTCATTCAAATCTTTCTCATGCAATGCCGAATAAGGGCGCTTATTTTCTTATGCCTTCTCCATATTTTGCGTTATGCATTATGTATTGCATCTCGACGGTTCGTTGTCTTCTCACTTCTGGCTTTCACTCCTGTACCACCTCTTACATAATCCGCCTTCTTATGTATAGATTTAAACATTGTCAAAACGATTTCCAGAATAGTCATATTCATTTGACCATTGACAAAGTGAAATGCAGATTGTCAAAAGGTTATATCGATAGAACCCTGACAAACTCTTTCGTCAACTTGTCAAACAGTTTTGTTCTTTTGTCTTAAAACTATGAGATGTATCAAAACGTAATAAACGCTGTCAAATATTTATGAAGACTGTCAAGCATGTATGGCAAATTGATCAAAATCAATTGCAAAAAAGTGTAAAACACAAAATATTACATACGGACTAGAAACAGTGCATTATACTCTAGTATATCAATGCAATTCATATTTTTTTGTTTCTATATAATCAGATT
The DNA here is from genome assembly GCA_001587735.2 of Parhyale hawaiensis. NCBI lineage: Eukaryota > Metazoa > Arthropoda > Malacostraca > Amphipoda > Hyalidae > Parhyale > Parhyale hawaiensis. The sequence goes on along the minus strand of LQNS02278157.1, from coordinate 18,011,708 downwards.
GTTATATCTAAGTGCACTAACATTCGTTTCAATAAAAATTACAGCACAATAATCATCGGTATTGTTGCAGACCGCCAGGCCGGTGTCCAACACATATGAGCCGAACGAGGACGGCGTATGCACGGGCCGCCGGTGGCCCGACGGTCTGCCGCCCGTCTACATCATAACGCCGACGTACCGGCGGGGAGAGCAACTCGCAGAACTGACCCGCATGGGGCAGACGCTACTGCACGTCGACAGCCTCGTGTGGATCGTTGTGGAGGACGCCGACAAGCCCACGCAGGCAGCCATCGACTACCTCAATAATCTCGGCATCTGCCATGTCTACTTGACTAGTAAGACCGCATTCATCTGTACTATTCGCAATGCTAGCACACTGGCACCTTACAAAAAGGCAGGAGGTGTGCTTGATGTTCCGCACAGCTTTGTAAGTCAAGCTTTATCTCCTTACTATTCCAAATCTCGTATTCTGGCCACAGCTAACGTGCGATATTTAGATTGTTTGCACCGCTGCCTCGGCGATTTTGTTTCTCTCGCTCCATATTCTATACAAATTTTCATCATTCCTTCAGGGTAAAGCTACGTGATGCATCTCCGCCTGCTTAGTTAGCTAGTGCGTGTAAAGGCTAAAATCCGTTTTAAGTTACAGTAGTTCAGAGCTCGAGCAGTGTTGATGATGTCCAGGAGCGCTTGCCCTCGTGGCGGCGCAGTTTTTTTTTTTTACACGCGATCACAGATCTGCTTTTCTCGAATGCCATTAGTTTATTTATTTATGTATTGAACAATCACAGTTCGGCGGTCGAGCAACGGCAAGTCTGTATGAGGGCTCATGATCGGATTGGTTATGTCGATTTCATGTAATTATGCATCATAGTTCCTCCTAGTCCCTGGTTAACATTTTTTTAATATTATTCTTTTCATAAACGCGCGTTCCTCTTACGCTGCTAATATCTGGAGTCAGAACAAATAGCAGAACCTCTGTGCTTGTAGGCATACTTGTGTGGTATGACTGCGGCAGCCAGACGTCGGGTGAAGATAGTATCCTTGGAGTTCAATTTTTCTTTAACTAGGAGTAAATATCCTAAGCTGATTAAGAACATGGCTGCTCGATTAGAGAAGACTGTGTTGAAAATATTAATTTGAATAGAAGATCTATAAATAGTTGGCAGCACTAAGGCGTCTTAGAAGCGCTGCAACGTCATTTTGCGTGAAGAGTGTTTTGTCTTAGTCACACGATTCTACGTCGGACACAAAGTGTTTTGAAAAAGTTGTAAAGGCCCTTCCGAGCGATCGTAGCTATGCCTTTAGT
>LQNS02278157.1:17958625-17974557 GCA_001587735.2 Parhyale hawaiensis | reverse complement strand
CTTTGTTTTTATTCTAGCATAAAAATTGAGGCAGTTCTATTCTTTTAAAAAATATATATATATTATATATATACATATATATATAAAAAACTAAGGCCTAAATGGAAAAAGTTACACGAATAAAAAGTGCTTTTTTTTTAGTTTTACATATTATGTGTAAATTTCAGTAAGATCGGACCACTAATAAAGAAAATTTCAAAATTTGTAAACGATCCCCTTAAACTTATTTTATGTTTGACTATAGCACTCTAAGCACGCATTCCTCCGCAAAGTAACGCAATTTTAACGAAAAATTGTAATGGTCCTAAAATTAGAACTTCTTCATCATCACAAAATCTGGTCGCTTGTGCCTCATGACAGTAATAAAAGTTTCTGAAATTTTCGTGAAAATCCGTCCGTACCTTTTTAGCGTAAATTTTAGGACCCATCGTAGTTTTTGTCCTGAAAGAAAAGCATGAGTAAATCCTGAAATAGAGGGTTAATAAAGGAATGCTGCAGAATCTATTACAACTCAGCAGATGTTTTTTTTTTATTATATTCTTCCTAGATAATTATGGAAAGTGTATAATAAGCTAAAAGTTAAAATAGTGCAAAATTTATGTTAGCTACACGGGTTGAAATGCGACAGCCACTGCAAAGTACCGCTCAGAAGTAGCGCTATTCCCGTTTGGGTAACACCTCGCATATACTTTTGACTTTGACACCTTCAGATGCATGGCAAAGGCATGAATTTATATACAAATACATATCATAAAGATTTTAATCTTATAATTACTATTAACTTTTACGAGATATGCATCTGCGGAATTGAAGAACTGTCAAATTATACCATATTTAACGAACAAAGAATGGACTTCGGGTAAACTTTCTGAGGGGAACGCCTACGTAACACTGTATGGAGGAGAGTTTTTTTTTGGAGGGTTGAGTCAGTTTTCGCCAAGACATTTGTTTTGTGAGGGCTCCCTCCTCACCCACACCCTAAGACACATTACATGTTTCTGATGTTTCTGATTTAATGGTAAATTGCTTTCTTCATGTAAACTTGATAGATTTCTGTAGGTGATTTAATCAGTGCTGCAATTAGCTACCGAAGCTCTGATCATGCGAATTTGTTCAAGAAATTTTTTTAGATATTATCGAAAAAAACATACACTTCAAATTGTGATGGCATTAGCAGTGCTTATCAATCATCTGGACCACCTACGCGTGCAAATTGTTCAGGATTATTTAGCTGTTATTTGAGCTAATCAATCATTTAATCAAATTGTGAATCTGATTCTTGTAAACAATTACAGCGTCAAATAGCGCCCCATTGTTAATCCCTGTTCAGTTAATTGCATTGTTGTATATTTATGTAAACACAATTATTGTATAGATATACACACAGACATACACATACGTACACACACACTCACAAACACTACCTCATCCCAACAAGCGATATCCGCCTATGCTCCCATTGGGGCACATATTTAAGCGGCAGATTTTTTTTTTTACGTCGTATTCGTAGATCACCACCCTACCACTCCAAAATTTTTCTGTATATGCTCGTAAGAAATGATCCAATGATACTTCATATTTCCCATCTTCTGATACAATGTATATATTGATCCAAGGCATTTCTTTATTAAGTTAAAATCTGAAATAGATTCTTATGTAGCTCCACCTTCACCCATATTTTCTATGTATTCCCAAGAAAAACGACGTGTGAAGCCGCTTAGTTATTTTACCATAATCTTATGCGATGTATTTATTTAACGATCAGATTACATTATCATGTTGAAACATCTCTCAGTTTTCTTTGTTATTATTACCACTCAAATTTTCTTTACGTGATGGTGAGAAAACATCATAGGGTACTCAACTATATCATGATTTTCTTTTGTAGTATGCGTATTAAACACACAATTCATAATATATCGAATTTCACTCAAATTTCAATATCACCCTACTGTAACAGGCCAGTCACAGAAGGATATCCTCAACATCGCCACCATATGCATTTTTCAATCGATACCTACACTTTGCGGTCAGTACCTTACGCTGGAGCTGTGGCCTAGCCCCTAGACAGGGTCTCCAGTTTGGCCCGCAGGCTTTTCGTAAATGAACTTGAGATAATGGCATAAATTCACTATATTATTAACTTACCAATGTTGTACAACGTAATTGTTGACTAAATATGTAACACTTTATTTTTAAACATCATTTATTGTCACTTAGTTCAACATAGTAATATGTCGGAGCGCTGGTAGGACGATGTTTACTGTAGCAATGACGACGAGCAAAACCGGTAGATAGGGTGGGAATCGGTGAGGTCTTCTTGTGTCTACATAGGGAGGCTTCAGTTCCTCTCATGACTACAGTAGGAAAATTCTGGAAATTCCGAACAAAAATTCGTCGTTCGATCGCGGGAGAGCAGATAGGAGTTGTTGTTAGGTTCTGATGTATCAGGATAGTCCATGGCAATGTGAACCACCAGCCAACTCAAGAGGTACTAGCTGAGCTATCTTCTTAGCGATTGTAATGGATTGGTTTGAAGTCATTTGGGCAGTCGTTAAGCCATTGAGTTTCATGATGGCAGAGAAAAATAATTGCTAGGGATGGACTAAGTGGGGAGCCCATGGAAACTCCCTCTCTTTGCTTGTACAGTCTATTGTTAAACATCCAAAAATAATCTTTAATGGCAAGACTAAGGAGACTTCTGAAAGTAGGTTTATCCATGTTGTGGAGTAGTGTTGGAGTAGTGTTGATGCTGAGTATGCTACGCAGATAAAATAGCAGCTTAGGGTGTTTCGAGAAAATTACAGAGTCGAAAAATATATGGTGTTTATATTCCAGCACAGAGATACTGCATGAAATGAGGAAAACATGCGTATACTTATAAAAAGAAAGCGAATAAACGATCAAAATGATATTGCAAGTAATTTTCTTGTCGTTCCTTCCCTGTAGACAGTAGATAACTCGCTGCCACTCACATTACTTTTCTAATAGTTATTTCTTTTGCGCCGAAAATCATGCTGGTGTAAATAGGATAATGATATTGCATTTTTGTGCACCAGAAGTTACTTTAATCCACGTGCAATAAACATTACATTTTAATGAGTTATTACGATTACAATATCATTTAAACGTAATACAAGTTCCCAGTTTTAGTGATATCCGAAGATTTTAGTATGATATGTAGAAGCTATTTTTATATTTCCTGTCACATAGTATTTAGGCAAGTTACTGAAAAAAAAAACAGAAATACCTATTGTTTTCTCTGTTAAGAATACATTATTATCTAACATATTGTTGTAACTGACACATCTGTAATGGTAATCGTGGAAATTCTTTGCTGCATTCATATTATACCTAACATGTTTCGCAAGGTCCAGCTGCAAAGCAACCACTACATTGCATACAGTGATGGTCTGGTCGTAATTGTTAGAAAATCTCGTAGAATATCTCTTGAAAGTTACTTGGGGTTAGGCTGAGGATTAATGCATCAAAATGTCGCTACGTATGTGTCATCTGAAAAAATTTTGAAACCTAGAAAGTAAGGCTTGTAAGCCAGACCGCATGGGTAGTCGACAGAGCTCTGGCTCAGCCGCTCAGGGTACGCAACTCTGGTTTAGCTGTGCATTATTTGCTTGCATCAGGATCGTGTTCTGTATACCCAATGCGTGATATTCATGGATAACCTAATGCCTCAGTCTCCCCTTACCCCAAGATAGAGTCAGGTGTGTGCTGTTGTGATATTAGTTGCTTGAGTTGTTAATGCTCCCAATAGAAGCTAGAGTCCAAGCGGACACCCACAGTTCTTAGCATAGCACAACAGGTACGCTCGATAACAGTCTGGAGGCTCTAAACTCCGAACGGATATTACTCGCTAGGCACGGAAACACAAGTAAAGAACAGACACTGTTGTCAGTACAGCGTCGCTTTTACTTTCCTACATCATGCTTTAAGTATTAAAGACATATTAGCAATTTTCAAGCCATATCAACTATTAAAGTATTAACAAATTAACATTGCCAACTATGAAAGTAACGTCAAATATGAAAGTAGCATTAACTTAATACAATCAAATATCAAAGTTACAGCAATGTAAGATCATGTAGCACTGTAACTCCAATTTATGTTACCAAAAAGTGACATAAGAACTATTGTTTCAGTATGGACAGATACTGCAATGTGTAGCATACAAAGGCAGCGCGGTAGGCGAGTGCAGTGCGAACTATATATAACCCTGCAAACACGAATACCAACGTTACCCTTACGCCAACGTTATCCTTACACCTTCCTATGTTGCCTAATGCAAAATATATGTTCCATTTAAAGGAAATTTTAACGAGCTCGAGCGCTATGTGTGGAGATAAGACTCAATTTTCAAATATCGCGCTCCTATTTCAATTCCGACAGAGGACGACTTCTCATTAATTTATAATTCAATCGTCAATGTCATTTTTGAAAAGTAAGAAATAATCGTATCGCTTAGCGGAGTTCCTAAATTGCGCTCATTGTGTAATTGATGCCCTGAACAGGTGGTATCCTCGCTCATGAAAGGAAATAGATTTCATGAATATTTCGACAGTTACAAGCGCAATAAATGAAACGTTGGTTTCAACATTGTTAAATAAAAGTGAGACCTCTCAACCTTGAGCGCCTTGCATCCCAAGACGAACGTTTTGTCGCGTAGTACAATGTCTTGTTCCGATAAAATTAATGTTTATTGCACACGATACAAAGTTCGTGAAGGTAAAGTAGACTATTTTTGGACTATATATACAGCCTTAAGTGAGTTTAGCTAATACGGGTCTCGTGACAAAAATATAAAATTACCAACTTTTGATGAAGATCCATTCAGCTGAGTGTTTGTGTGTTTGTCAATCTATTTTCCTTCTTGCCAAATACCTTACAAAAATACGATCGCATCTTCATGAAACTTGCAGGAACTGTTACGAATCACAGATGAGCTTAACTTGTTAATGATCTGGTAGTATGTTTGCCGCTTTGCTTGCCTGTTTATATTACAGATCATAACTTAAAAAGTTATGGACGTATCTTCAATTGGAACATACGTACAGGAACTGTTGGAAATGTTAGGCAGAATAGATGACCTAAATTTGGTGATAATCTTTCATTCCGTATGTATATTTTGTCTCTCTGCTTGCCTCACTGCTTGTTAGCTTTAAGGTAATTCAAAAGTTATGGATGGATTTTCACGAAATTTACAGCATTTACTCTAGGTATGTCACATGGAACACATGACTAAGCTCCGATGTTGATCGAAGTGATCTCCTGGATTCAGAAACGGTTTACCTCTTTTGTAAGTGTTTCTTGGAGGAATTTACGTTCGCGGATTGCTTCTCTAGCTTTATACGAAATGTGCATAAAGATGCTCAGCATGTGCTGTAAATCACAGAGCGCAAGTTGAATGATGATATAAGCATAATAATTATACTTCTCAGTTTGCGGCCTGTGAAGTCCTCGCTCTAAATTACACCTTCAAGTTTTGACTTGCACTATGAAACGGCTGGCAGAAAGTGCTACCTAACAAAGAGGATATTCTGGCATTTAGAGAAAAACTAAAGTCTACACACAGAAAAGTAGGTTCTTTATGACAAAAAACACCTGGTTTCTCATCACTAACCACGTAATATTTTAGCTACAAGGCACTAATAATTAATCGTAAAAGACACTGTTGTTCACCACAACGCTCTTGTTCATCTGTTGTTCATCACAAACGACAATGTGCATTGACGCAAATTCATACGACAAGGTAGTAAAACCCGGCAAAGCTGCGAGGCGGCTGCACCTGAACTAATGCAATATAATCGCTGGCGTAACATGTAGTAAATATTTCAGTTACATTGGTGAGAGTAACAGCGGAGTTGGTTTGCAGACAACGTATTAATACAAAGTTGTTCAAATGCAATCCTTCCTCGAGTTATGAGTTTAGTAAGTAACTACAATGACGACTGTACTGATATGTCTTCCTTCTACGCTAAGCGAATGATTGTATTCCCTGTTATTCTAATCACGAAAAAAATGTCCTTTGAGATCTATCATTATGTAAGATCATAGAGTGGAACCGACACGATCCATGAAGCATTATACAGTAAACATATACTGTATTTACTAAGTAAACTAGCTCTAACTTTTTCCTCCTCATTCACCTGATTTTGCACCAGCTTGTCGTTTCATTTTTAACTGCAAATATACGAAAGAAATGATTATATGTGTTGATTTATTGATGTTATGAAATGCAGCACAGAGTCAAAATAAATTCTACAGGCTCATAACTACGAAGATTTTCCGCATAATATGTTCTCTAGGAATTGCAGTCGGAAGCAACATTATTACGCGGGCGCCGGCGACATTGGCGTATAACTTGGTTTCCCACCTCACATTCCACGCCTAGTCCCAGCTGTCTGTGAGCGAGATCTTGGCTTGGCAGCCGTTAGAGATGGCACTCCTACTCGCTTCTACCACCAGGTGGGAATTGCGCACTGTGATTCGTTTTTCCGGGAGCAAAAAAAAAAAAAAACTGCGCAGGGGCTGGATGCACAAACGCCTAGTAAAGTTACGGTAACGTAAACTGTACAGTTCCTGGAAGAAGTACTCATATCGATGCACAGAATTTGTCACTTTCTTATACTGATCTTCGCAAAGTTGTGATCACAGTGGTTTGAACCTCCAACCGATGCATACCTAGATAATAGACAGACTTAGATGTTATACTGAGGAGTAAAAATTTAAAACTTCAGCAGTTACATGATAGCTTTCGTGCCTGCAGCTGTACAGTTAGAATGCTTGTAACTTTACAAGGCGTTTGAGAATCCGGCCCCAAGTGGACATTCATTCCTAGCTGTGTGAAGTCTACTGAGAAAAGTGTTTGAGAGTACATCACGAACGCAATGGTGCAGAGAATTCAAAATCGGACGTAAAGGCGTCCATGACGAACAACGTTTTGTACGGCCGTCAAATTCGGACGAAATGATTGCAAACGTAGATAAAACAATGTTGAAAGATGGAAGGGTGACTGTTCGAGAGCTCTGTGAGATGATCCCTGCAGTGACAAAATTCTGAAAGATCATTTAGGGTATGCCAAGGTTTGTGCGAGGTGGGTCCCGAGAATGCTTATGGAAGATGACAAACGGAGCAGCGGGAGAATTCTACAATTCAGGCGTGAAGAAGATTGTACACTGCATGCAAAACCACACTGATCTGAACGGCGATTATGTTAAAAATAAAGAAGTCTAAGCTTTCCAAAAATGTATAATTCCATGCCATTAAACATGCTTTTTATCTATAGTGAAATTTCATTGGGAACCTTATTTGCAAGACAACCCTCCCTCGTACATAGGAGCCTGTGACCTCTAGTATTGGTTCATATTCTGCTAGTTACTCTGAGGAATAGCAAGCTATATGAAGTGTATAAAGTAAGACGACGTGCTTAGCTTAGACACGATGCGATAAATTAGACAATGTGCATAAAGATAGACGATGTGCCTTGTATCGAGCGAATGCGTTAGGTTAGACGAAGTACATTATATTAGACAAAGTGTATTAAACTACATAATTATATTAAATAAGGTGCGTTAGCAAAGGTTCCCAACTTGATCCATGCCTGACACACCAAGAAAATATTTAATAATGTTCTCTCATTCTCTAGAGAATAATAACGCATATGATATCGAATGAAATTTGTACTCAATATGTGCATTTGACTGAATTGCATATATCCAAGACTTTGCACCTCCAGGGGGTGCGAGCACAACCCCAGTCCCGTTGGTAACTTTTGGGTTCGATGATTACATTAAGACAGACAGGCTTGGTTAGAAGCAGTTCGTTGTATTACATGATTAGCTTTGACGAGCTGCTTTAGGTCTTATGCTATGTGCGTCATAGGTTAAATGATGTGCGTAAGCATACAAGAAACCTTTTAGACAAGTTGAGTTTCGTTAGGTTAGACGGGGTACGTTTACTTAGACTACCGTTAGCTAAAAAGAATTGGAAGAATAATAGATAATCTTTGAATATCCACAGGTTCTCCATGGTAGTCCTTAGTATATTTCAGCTTATGGATGTGTGAATCCATCTTTCCGTTTGCACGTTATGACTTCGGCATTAGGAAATAGGTCATCATTAATACGGTCTTAGAAACAACAGTCATTAGTCTGAAGTTGCAACGCCTCTCAGGACATTCATGTGCTGTTTAACTTTAAACACAATACATTCAAAATAAGTAGGCAATACACAGGCCCGGGTATCAGGAAACAATGAAATTTTTAGAGATCCAGTATAGTCTACTGTATATTATTCTGCATGCAGTTCTGTCCGTCCATTATTTGCATACACGTAAAACTTTCATAATATGACATGAGAAGAATAGCATGACTAAGATATAGGTCATGGAGGCCACAAAAGAAGAGCAGCCACTTCTATAATTATAAGGCCACTCTTCACAGGTCAAAGCCATGCTGTCTTGGCTCACACTTCAATATATTTTATATTCTCACTTCAATCCTTGTCAGAGATACGAGCATTACTGAAGGACGAAATTTATATTTTTAGAATTTTACTCGTCCTGGGTAGTCTTTCTATTTCTCTCTAATATGCGATGAATGATAGCCAAACACCTCTTATCTCGAGTCCTGAACAAGCGTTCAATTTAATTTACTTACGTCCGTAAACAGAATACAGACCGTGAGCCAAATATTTTTTCATCACCGTCACTGTATCTTCTCCGATTTATACTTTAGTACTCTTACCGGCGAGCAATGAAAGTTTGCCATGCAACTTCCTGATCACATGCAACAGCAAAAAAAAAACATAAAATGGTGTACAATAAATATATAAGTTAATAAATTATCCTAAACTGCAATGGGCTGTTCGCATCTCACCTCCCTTATCCCGATCCTAATTCTCGTTAAGGAGCAGAGGATTTTCATCATACACTTCCTTCCGTGCAGTATAAATCCAATAAGCAGCCAGACCACCGCAAAGAGTAGCTACGATGTTAATAATTGCAAACCAAATAAAGTAAGCGCACTTGAAATGCTTGTACATGGCCTCAAATTTTGCACTTTCTGAGTGATCGCTGTTGACACCAGCCAGCAGTTCCTTCGGCTTCTGACGCGAGCTGCTGTAGGTAGGAGAGTCGTGTTCCTTAGACAGAAGGTTCTCGGGATCATCATGTTCATTCTCAACTGAAGCATCTACTTTGTTTATGAACTTACGAGGCGATGATAGCATTTGACTTTCTTTGGCAGTGGAACCCGATTCTACGGTCGAATCTGTTCGCTTTTGAGCTCGACGTCGAAAATCTAACAACTTCATCTACTCGGTCGCCATCTGTCGGTGCACACAATGCGTGTGCTGCTTCTCGACTCGCTACCGCATCTTCTTCTTTTACAGTTATTTGAACCCTCGACGCCTTTAAGGAACGATGTCCGTTACCTGGGAGTACAGTCCAGCTTCTACGATGAGACATGACAGCGTCACAGTGATGCGATCCCTGTAAATGACCGCAGTATGGTTACGTCTTTGCGGTAGGTTAAATAATATAATTGAAATGAGTGCTGATTCCGCTCCCCAATCTATTGAGGATATTTCTTAAGTTCGCACTAATGGACATCAAGATACTGTGCATGGGTTTGGTAAATCGTGGTACAGTTGCTCGGGAGTTTCGAGCTGATGATATGGATACGATAACATCACGTTAACTAGAGCACTCTGCATGAGCGGGCATACCTCCGCCAAGCAAGGCCGCGAAAAACCGAAAAATTCAAATCGATTCTTAAACCATGATTTTCTTTGTATCAACACCAAAGTATGGTCGCATGTGCCATTTGATAATATTAACAGTGTCTGTAATTTTCTTGAATATCCGTTCATAGCTTTTTGAGTTACGCTGCTAACAAACATCTTAACAAACACAAACGGACAGAACGATCATCTCTAAAATTTAATCAATTATGTCTTCTAACATTACTAACAATTCTTGTAAATTTCGCAAGGATTCATGCTTAATTTTTGAGTTATTGCTCTAACAAACATTTCAACAAACATAAGTCAAACACACAAATGGACAAACCGATTTTCACCAAAATTTAATCAACTATGTCTTTTAACATTATTAACAATTTCTGAAACTTTCACGAAAATTCATCAACAATTTTTTTAGTAATTGCGCTAACACACATAAAATCAAACACAGCAACGAACAAACATATTATCATAAAAATTTCATCATTTGCTTTCTGTAATAAACCCAACAACTCTAATAAATTTCATGAAAATCCCTCCATTACTTTTAAAGTTATGGTACTAAAAAAATATAGGCAGACAAATAAAGAAACGGCTGGAGAGTTCTTCACCAAAAGTTAATCATATATTGCTCCAGACATACCTAACAACCCATCAAAGTTCCGTCAAAATCTGTCCTTAACTTTTTGAGTTATCTTCGTGACAGACAGAACAACAGACAGACAAACCTGAAGAAAACACAACCTCTTTGGCGGAGGTAACTACAGAGGGTTTACTTAATCTTCCCGGATTACAAGTTATGCGAAACAATGTTTTGTTTCTGAAATTAGAAATAACAGTCACATCACTCAACTAGAGCACTCTGAGATTGAATACCTCCATCATGCAAAGAAGCAGAAACGAAAAATTCAAATCGGCTCTGAAACCATGATTTTCTATCTAACATTACCAAAATCTAATCACTTGTGCCTCTTAATAATATTAACAGTGTCTGTAATTTTCTTGGAGTTCCGTTCATACCATAATGAGTTATGCTGAGAACAAACATTTTAGCAAACATAAGTGAAACCCCCAAATGGACAGAGCGATCATCACCAAAATTTAATCAATTATGTCTTTTAATATGACTCACATTTCCTGAAAATTTCATATAGATCCAATGATAATTTTTGAGTTATTGCGCTAACAAAAATTCAACAAAACATTAGTAAAACACACAAACGGACCTACTGATCATCACCAAACTTTAATCAATTATGACTTCTAACGTTACCAACAATTCCTGAAAATTTCATGAAGATCCATCGATAATTTTTGAGTTATTGCGCTAACAAACATAAAATGAAACACAGCGACAAACAAAGCAACAAACAAACAAGCAAATTATCACAAAAATTTGAAAATTTACTCTAAGCAATTATAACAACAACTCATGTAAATTTCATGAAAATCCGTCCATTACATTTTAAGTTATATGGCACTAACACAAAAAATAGGCAGACAAACAAACAAAAGAATGGACAGTTCTTCACCAAAAGTTGATCATCTATTCCTCCTAACATATCTAACAACCCATGTAAGATTCTTCAAAATATGTCCATAGCTTTTAGAGTTATCTTGGTGACAGACAGTATAACAGACAGACAGAAGGACACACAGACAGAGAAACCCAGCGATGACATAACCTCCTAGGCGGACGTAATTATGACCATTTACTACATCATGATAGTCGTAAACAGGGATTAGTATGAACTCCTAAACGCTTCACCCCAGGCTCGACTGCATCGAAAACTTCGGCTGCATCATATTCCAGATTTTAGGGATTTTCTCCCATAAATAATAATAGTTTCGTGAAGATGCGTCAATTACTTTTTAATTTTCTTTGTGCCAGAAAAACCAACTCAATGAAATCATATCCTGCTCACGGGGGTAACATTATGAAATTAAAAATTTTTTGGTGTAGGTATGGAGAGTTATGATTCCGAGTTACATAACACTCACTTGCAGTGCTGGTTAAAGAATAAGTAATGGGCGCTTAGGAGTAATGCATTCCATGATCGACATAATTTTTATTTAAAAAAAAATCATCTTACAAATGTGGCGAAACGATGTCAGTCTTCATTGGTCTAAGTAGTGTCCACTAGATCAACATATTGAATGATGATTACTGTTACACTGCATTGTCAATCGAAGAGCAAATAAATTAGGGTTATGTGTTTGGTATTAATTCAGATGGTTATGTTGAACGCTGAGAAGAATTGTGTATATGATAGGGCTCAATAAGCTTCCAGACAACCCTTCACGAGCCATGGCAGTTACAAAAAACTGAATCCAATTTAGACCTATAGAACTTACTGGAAGTTTTCGAAGGCGTAGAAGAGAGTGATGAAGCCAATGACACAAATGACGAAGCACGGCATGAACATGCTCAGCACGAATCCACCATAGAGGCTCTCCAGAAGTATCTGGAAACATTTTCCAGTGTTCTGCATTACATAGGGGGAAAAATGCTTGCTTTCAGTAACAAAGCAAACATCCTAAGTCGGTGTCAGAACAAGATGGGTAAAAGCCTGGCAAGGTTCAAAAACAAATCGCATTATAGCTATGTTGAAGAAAATTCGGGTCTTCGCCGCTTTCACATTGCTACTGATGCAGAAAAAGAAGCGGTGTTCTGAGACACAGCGAAGATCGTACGATATCAATCGACATTTCACGCCTTCAAGTGACGAACTGTTCGCAAAACTGTCCGCTCATGAGTACGTTTTTGTTATCAAAAGCCCAAAATAGGATCATACTGTCCATGGCGATTATCAATAATTATTACCGTGCGAATAAAACCATCAGCATCGGAGAGCATCAAATGCCACATTTTCCGCGTTGAATTGCTGAAGGAATGTACGTTTTGTGGCACACAATGTTCATGGCACGTTCAAGTTCCAAATATCTTTAGGCGTCAAGAATCAAATGTAACTATTTTACAGCTCAAGGCATCAGTGTAACAGAAAATAAAAGAAAGAACATCCACATCCATAAAACACAGTTGTTGGTCACTCCCTTGCTTGTTTGCTCCAGTGTTGGTCCGTCTCTCCGTCACGCAGTTAAGAGTTTTATAGGAGAAAATTCATGCACTGAAAAACAAGTTGATATACCATACAATTTCAGCGCTTGGGGTACCGGTGACAAATATAGCTCTGGATCTCTGGCTTCTGGATCTGCGGCCACTGGATCCCAGGCTCTGGATCCCCAGCCTCTCGATCCCTGCTTTCATTACTGAATGATATCGTAGTAGTTGAATCTTCACGCTAAGCAAACGCCTTTTTATATTGAATTTACATGGATTTACATCGCAGCCAAAGTTCGACGCTGGAGGTTCAACAATCAGTTGGTATCCACAATACGGTGAGCCCTGGACATTTCCAGTGAATTCTTTTAACTGAACTATAGTTTCTGAGTGCAGCTTAACGCTTAATCAATTCCATGCTGATATTCACTCTTTATCTTGCAGGGGGATATTTTGCTATCGCAAAACTCATGGTTGTACAGCTTGCGTCTCGCTAATGGAAGATCAGGAATGCAGGGATGAGACCTGTAATACAGCAAAACCTATACTGGGAACCGGAACAATAAAAAGCTCAATCACAAAAGTTTGGCCGTCATTTTTGACGGCTGGGCCCTCTATTTATAGAAAAACAGCAGCTGCAACCAGCATCTCATTCGGATGAAATAAACCTTAAACAGGTTAACAAGTACACTCCACTGGTGTGGATGTTCAACTCCATCTGGATAGGAAATTTTCATACGACTAAACATTATCACTCGATGTCGCACTCAGGCAGGGCGGATAAATGCCCATTATTTTGCGTTGGGCACATGAATAAATATACAAGGTGTAAAGCAAATTGTTTAACAAATTGATTTATGGCGAAAGGAAAACAGTGCAGTCGCAATGACAGAGTTCATAATGTGGCAGCTCGTTGCTGGCATTTAATTGGCTTTTAGATGCAGTTGGTGGTGACGTGTTACCCTTAACTGCAAGCTTCGTCCGAAGGAGGCTTCGGAGGAAGACGGGGAAATGAAGGGATAGACACGTAGGAAGGGTGAGGAAGCTGAAGACACGCCTGGGGNCTTTTTCTTCAGTATTAGATAGGGGAAAAATGAGGAAGCCCAAAAGACGGCGGGGGTTTTGGTGAAGTGTTAATTTTTTGCCGTCATTTATAATGACGGCATGGGCCACTAGTCCACTACATAATAAAACACAGCTGTTGGTCGCTCCCTTGCTTGCTTGCTCCAATGTTGGTCCATCTCTCCGTCACGCAGTTAGCAGTTTAATAGGAGAACATTCATGTACTGAAAAACAAGTTGAGATACCATACAATTTTAGCGCTTGAGGTACCGGTGACAAATATATGTAGCTCTGGATCTCCGGCCTCTGGATCCCCGCTTTCATTGCTGAATGATACCGAAGCAGTTGAATCTTCACGCTGAGCAGACGTCTTTTTATATTTAATTTACATCGCAGCCAAAGTTCGACAATCAGTTGGTATCCACAATACGGTGAGTCCTGGACATTTCCAGTGAATTCTTTTAACTGAACTATAGTTTCTTAGTGCAGCTTAACGCTTAATCAATTCCATGCTGATATTCACTCTTTATCTTGCAGGGGGATATTTTGCTATCGCAAAGCTCATGGTTGTACAGCTTGCGTCTCGCTAATGGAAGATCAGGAATGCAGGGATGAGACCTGTAATACAGCAAAACCTGTACTGGGAACCGGAACAATAAAAAGCTCAATCACAAAAGTTTGGCCGTCATTTTTGACGGCTGTGCCCTCTAGTTATAGAGAAACAGCAGCTGCAACCAGCATCCCATTCAGATGAGATGAACCTGAAACAGGTTAACACGTACACTCCACTGGTGTGGATATTGAACTCTCTCTGGATAGGAAACTTTCATTCGACTAACCGTTATCACTCGATGTTGCACTCAGGCAGAGCGGATAAATGTCCATAATTTTTCTGTTGGACACATGAATAAATATAAAAGGTGCTAAGCAAATTGTTTAACAAAATGATTTATGGCGCCGTCTACGAAAGGAAAACAGTGCAGTCGCTATGACAGAGTTCATAATGTGGCATCTCGTTATTCGCATTAAATTGACTTTTAGATGCAGTTGGTGGGGACGTGTTACCCTTAACTGCAAGCTTCGTCCGAAGGAGGCATCGGAGGAAGACGGGGAAATGAAGGGGATAGACACGTAGGAAGGACGAGAAAGCTGTGGACACGGCAGGGGTCCACCCCCATCAGAGATGCACGGAAGTGAGGGCAGTCGGAAGTGCGCTACACGAAAATAAACGGGAGACAGTTTGCGTACCTGCGTGAGAAACCGGGCACTGGGGAGAGACCGCAAACCCTCACGGAAAACGAAGAATTGTAATTATCATGCGAAGAGCAGATGCTTGGCTCTTTTAGTTTACAGTTACTCACAGTCAGTAAAATTCTACAGGTTGTGCTTAAAATTTCTTACCATTTACCAGTAACTGCTCAGTAGTATATGTAAGATACGGGTGTTGTGTCAGTTAAGGTAACCTGGGGCATTATGCATCACGACGTCGCTTTCTCTGAACTACATAGCGAGTGCGTCACTGTAACTACAGAAAATGTTGAAGAGATAACGTCACGCGCTACTCGTGCATCACCTAGGTAAAAAATGGATGACAAAGCTACTGGTAGTCCTCGCTATATGTTCGACTTGTTTTATACGAGTTTCGATAAAATTTACATATGATGATTGTTTTTATTACTTGCATGTTATAACCATGTGCTGCATCGCAGGTGTTGACTATGCATAAATGCCAAACAGTCAGTTATTGAAATTATGAAATAACTAGTGCACCAAACGCAACCCTTTTGATGAATAAGTTATAAAAATATGTATTTTAAAACATCTCAGCTCAACAAAAGGGTTAATAGGCACCGAGCGCAACCCTTTTGTTGAATAAGTCATAAAAATATATATTGGAAAATATCTCAGCTTAACAAAAGGATTGATAGTCTAGATGAGACGTAATTAAGTGACATCACCCGTAGCACCGTTGAAAATGAACGTGTCCAAACACGGGCATGCAGGCAAGCGCCCAAGTGCCTCCCCGTATCCAAGATACCCTCTCCGCAACAAA
>LQNS02278157.1:17939405-17956867 GCA_001587735.2 Parhyale hawaiensis | reverse complement strand
TATATATATATATATATATATATATATATATATATATATATATATATATATATATATATATATATATATATATATATATATATATATATATATATATATATATATATATTTATTTATAAACACACGGAGGTTATTCTTACTATTAGATAAATATATATATATGTATATATTGATATATATATTTATTTATAAACACACGAAGGTTATTCTTAGTATTAGATAGATTAGATAGATTGGAAGTTAGGCTCAGAACCTATCTGCTGTAGTAGGTACTTTCACTTTCTCAGTGCGCGATCCTGTGCTCATAAGAGACGAATGCACAGTGCAGAAGAAAAAGACTGAAAGCAAATAGGGATGGCGAGAGCTGGCATGGTGACTACTAACTTACGGCTTCTAGCACCCGCAGAGCTGCACAGTGCACACCTGCAACGAGCAACGTACAGCTGGCATGGTCCCCAGTGCGATCGGTGTTATTACTGTTTTCCCCCAATAAAATGTGCATGAAAATACTGTTTCGTGATTACCGCAGTTGCTGAGGCATTACTGTGGATAGTGGTGCATATATTGAACGATATGGTGTTGTGCCATCTATCGTACAGCTTCTGTAAGGGTTAAAGCCATAGGACCGGGAGCAGTCTGCGAAGTGATCTCCCTCCTTCCTCCGTACTTCAATTAAGTTAATGCAGACTGAGTTGCTGTGGTGTTTATGAATGATTGGTTGTGAAATGCTATTTTCCCTGACGTCACAAGTACATAAATTATTTTAAAATAGTCTCATTTTCTGAACCGCGGCGAAATCCACACAGTAATGAGATCCATGCGACAGCGCAATGCAATAGGGAGAGGCAGTATTGCCCCCAAGGAGGTTTAATATAAGAAGGTAGCACCTGCTACCGGAGATCTGGAGCTGATATTTCCGGCATGGCTGACACCTTGATTGGCTGTACAGATAGACAGGAGCCTGTGGTTTGTGGGAAGGGAGCAGCCGTAGAAGAACAAAAAAGATTCCCTGGCCAGTATATACAGCGGAATGTGGCTGTGTTCACTCTTTCTAAACCTCCTTGGTCGTCTCAGTTGAAGAGACGATGGGGAATGAAGTTCGACAAATGAAGCGGTCGAGTAACGATGTAAAGCGTGCAAAAACTCAAGCTAAATATAAGTGTGACACTCTTCGGACTTTCGAGTTACATGTCCTTATTATATTTATTTCTGTTCGAGCACGAGCAACAGTAAGTTTGCGTAAAGGGGCTCATACGACAATCTCAACGTCCGAGTTCATTGCTGTGTCCGTTTAAAGAGCAGAGAAGTGCACGGCTTTTTGAGTTCTAATTATTGACAGTTTTGAAAGGATGTCCGAAACAGTGAAGTGGCTCTTGCTAAACCTGCTGACGTCACAGCCAACCTTTTAGCAAACGTTGTGCTGGACACGCACTTGTTCTTACTGGGAAGCAACCAATCTTTCAGACCGAATAAATTTGCCTTAAAGGCATTATCTCATTATTACTGTGGCGTACAATGGGAAAAGGTGAAGTTTATCCGTCTAATTATAACGCGGACTCCTAATTATCTCTGAAATCCTTAAAATAACGCTATAATGAACGAGCTTACTGTAACAGTCACCGATCGCGGCTTGCCTCCCTCTGCTGGAACCAGAGAACTACGTTCTACGATGAACAGTGACAGGTCCTGCTTGGTGAGATACAGGAGCGTTGCCTGCGAATTGAATGAAAAACATTTTGTAACAATGACAATTGCATCCTCGGAATGAACTCTTAATGTACTCCATAAACTTTAAAAAAAAAATTTGGCTGCGAAGTGAATGAAAATTGTTCTGTTATATATATGTAGATAGTTGAGACAACAGAATGTAGTGGTATTAAATGACATTTATCTAAGCATCGGGCATGCTTCAGTTGCTGTTCATTGAATGTACATATTTATAGGGTAACAGCGTGCATGCGAAAATGAATGCAGTGATGATCAGCGTCATAAGCTTTCAATCAGATCTGTGAAACGTTGTTGGTGACCGGGTGTAATGAAATTACGTCACAGGTTAACTTTCACTGACCATAAATTTTGCAATACTTCATACATTTGGTAATGAGTAATGCATGTGTACACAAATAACGCAAAAAATATTTTCAGTTTTGATTTGACCTGTAATCGCAGATGCATCCTTAAGTACACTCGGGAGTTAGTGAAACTGAGAAGTTAAATTTTCGCTAAATAAGCGATCTCACAGAGGAACGAAGGAAGAATATATATTATGTCGATGAATACATGGAAGCTTTGTACGAGGGTGTCCCCACACAGGATCACTGCACATGGGAACAGCGGTCGAGAAAGAAGAGGAAGAGTACGGAACAAGCAGCATCAGGAAAAATGTATGAAAATGGAAGGAAGCAAAGTGGGCCCGCATGTAAGATGTCCCAAAGGACTAGCTACTGCTAAAGTAAGCTGCAATGTCTCTTAGGGTCGCTACTACTCATAACATAGATTGGGAGAACTTAACTAAGCTAACCCCTAATACCCATCCCATACCACCTTAAGAGATACACTCATGAGCAACAGCTGTGTTAAGCCTGGCTCACACGAATATTTTGCAGCTGATACTCTAGGGCAGGAGCTCCCCACCAGAGTGAGAGATGTCCGTTGAAGGGGTGCGAAACCTTGGTTTCGCTCCATATTATTCAAAACTTCAGAGGTCGGCATCTCCGTTTATGTTACGATGGCAAACTCATTTGAAATACTTAGGGTCCTTTTGGAAGAGAAGCTGACATCTGAGGTGCATATTAGGTGTCTGGTCTCAGGTGCTTCTAGTCACATTGAGATCCTGCGTAAGGTTCAAGTTGTGTTTAGTAACACTGAAGTAGTCCGGAGATATTTTTATACGGTTTGCTTCCTTTGTGAGAGTATTGATCCTCTGTTTAGGGTTAAGCAGCCAATAATCTTTGTCTGCTTTGCCATCGTGTTGGCTAATACAGTCGGTTGTGCCCCCAGTATAGTTTACTAGACTTAACCCATTAGACGGAAAGTAGCTTGCCTCTGCATGTGCTATCAACTATTTCATAATGAGGACCATTGGCTGCACTGCGCGGTTACTGCTCCTACGATCTTTGGACGAAACACGCGAACTGCGTCCGTAGCCAATCTTTTTATTTTGGGAACGATTAGATACCAAACTGGTCCGTTTGGTCGGTTTTCAAACCCGGACCTATACGGGTATGGAATTCGTTGCCGAGGTCCGTCTTCAGTCATATCGATCTGAAGGCGATCAAGTGGCTGTGAATGTTTTGTGATGAAGTCTTGGTCGTCTTGACGATGCTTTGTGCATCATTTAGTTTGTTCTCGTCCTTTTATGCCCTGACAAGAAGTTTCAGTAACAATATTAATAATAAGACTCATCATGTTTGACTTTTGATATGGCTGGTTAAATTAACACTCCGGTAAGCTTACGTTTTGAAATCTATTATCACAATAATCATGCTGGCAAATTTTGATCAGGAACTCACATTTGCATCAAAATAAGGGTCTGTGCTCCCGACATCAGACAGCATAATTTCATGCTTGCAGGGGTAGATACCGAATGGGTAGATGGAGAGATCAAATGTGCACAGGAAGACAAAGGTAGTTTTCTCTGCTCGAATCACATCCGCGTCGTAGAAGCGCTCTGAAAATATTCAGCATTTCTTTATTATTTTCGAAGCTAAATACAACTATCCCACAGAGAGTAACTTGACAGTCATACGAGTTGAGAGCCTCGTTGATAATGAAATTTATAATAAATTCATCCAATTTTAAAAACCCCGAAGAATAAAGGATATGACCCACTTTTTAGGGGCAAGCATATAAATGAAATAAATAAGTTTTTCTAATCATTTAGTCTTTCCACCTCCACCTTAAAGGTTATGAAACATCTTGAAGATGAAATAAATAAATCAATATACTTGGTCTTCGATACATAAAATTTAAATCACAAGGCGTATGCGGCATCGTCAAAACTTGAGGGATTCCCCAGACAATAAAATCCTTCTAACACAAACTAAATTGATGTCTAATCACACTTAGAATGTCTAATGTGTACTGCAAACAAAATTATGCTAAACATAAACCCCATTTGTAGTGAATTCATTTATTTCTCTTTAATGCGCACCATGAAGCGTTATTACCAAGTTAAAAATGCTCGTGAAATAAAGAGTATTAACTTAGTCGTAGGCTACGCACATTGCCTGAATTAATGTGATATTGAAAGCTAATTTTCTGATTTAATTATTAATTTATCTAGTTATTGTGAGGAACAATCCCCATAGAATTCCTTTCAACATATTCGGTGCACTTATAGATCGAAACAACATATATAAGCTATAGGAGTAGTGATAGTTCATTTTCATTGTATGCAAGTCCCTTAACTTTTTTGTACAGAAGCAGAAGAGAGCTTTTCGCTAAAGAACTGCCTAAAATAGCATGCTGTAGCAATGTGGCGTTTAAACATTGCCCGTAGTGAAAAGTATCACCCATGCAACTACAAAATTATCGTCGGTGCTGGCGACATTAAGACAGCATTCATTCCATGAAACTAATACACTGATGATTGATGTAAATTCTTCGCCTACAAGCGCAGGGGATATTTAACAAAATACCATCCAACCCTGAGAAACATATAAAATACTACCTTGTGCTAAACAGTTTGTAGTTGAAGTACAGTATTTAAAGTCTTACGACGTACGACTGACAGCAAACAAAATATGTAAGTGTATGTTTATAATTAGGTTGGGTGACGTTATTTGCCATTGTAAATCTTCCTCGAGTCTTACGAAAAACCTTCTCAACTAAATGCAATAAAAAAACAATTCATTGTAAAATATGTTCGTTAGTGCAAACGGTCTGCTAGAAAATGCTAAATTTAGATCAAATCCTGAATGCTCGATTAATCACACAACTTAATAAAATAAAACTAGTCTTAAAATAGAAGGGAACAAAAAAGTTGCACTGCATGCCCAAACCTGCATAAGTTTGGTTCGCAATTTAATGTCGTCAGTGTTTGAATTGCCCTCCTTCACTATTGCACTAAGGTTATATCAACGTAAATATGGTAAAATAAAAGTTGTAGACTATATAGCTAATTTTGGCCAAGCCGGTAAGTCATAAAACTACGCAGGAACTTTAAGCACGGTTATGTCAATCTTCGTTGTTTAAGTTAACGTATAAAACCCTTTGTACTCGTTAGTCAAAAGAAATTACATTTTTGAGCCCTTGAGCTCAGAAAAAAATTATTTTTCTCATGGGCTTTTTGATCGACGATAACTATAACGAGAATATTCGTCAATTTCCCATTGTTTGCAGTATTGGGGAAGATAACTATTTAATTGAAATTTGGTAATTTCCGAGTTCGACTGCGTTGTTGTCTTCATTTGAATAGCTCACACACATTTGGAAAGAATTTTAAGTTATAGTTCCTGCCAACTTTAAAGAGTTGTCCGAAGCTTAACTCGGCACTCGCTAAGCAAACTGAACTGAAGACTAACATTTTAACACCTTGTTAGGTAAACCCAATACTGTGTTTACAAGGGCTCAGTAAAACGTTCGCGGTTGATTAGCTGAAGAAACTCGTGATTTTGTACAGTATGTGCACGAGCCTTAAGTATCCATAAATAAGCATAAAGGTATCAAAATCTTACTGCGTTTGCCGAGGTACGACGTGAGCTCGCCTGATGAACCCCGCACAGCCACCAAGGTCGACAAAACACCGCTGCCGTTGTGGTAGTTCATCTCATCGTTGAATAGCAGAGGCTCGATTTGAAGCTTCGGATGCCATATGGTGTCGGTGATCCTATTTTTTGATGCATCTTCCCCCAGTTGGATGAAATCAATCCGTTCGTCCTTCCAGCGCATCAAGAACTGCGCACAATTTTTGTTTATTTACTCGTCCGTGATGCAAAGGTTCACGAGCAATAAGAACTACACAAAGTTTTCAAAAAGGAGCAACGAATAACTTTGAAATAGAATATCAGGTTTATTCGTCTGTAGTGTAGTTTAGACATATTGGCAATCCAGCTATTGCTCGTTAAAAGAACAAGTAACAGTTGAGTAGAAAAATATTCGTGCTAGGTGAAGGTAGTCTTGACAATAATTTTTACTATGAGAAATACTCAGCTTAGCTCTCCTCCCAAAGTTAAACTCCGTAGAAACATTCGCTGCGCAATGAATTTGTTGCCGTGCAAATTAAGTATGCACTCCGCAAAATTAAAATCAACTACCAAGAAGAATCAAACTAAAAAATCTTTCTGCTTCATTTCGTATTTTCAATGAAATGACTTTCAATTAGGCATTATATGTACCAACAGCCAGGAAACTTGGAATAACTTAAATTGGTATTCTATATTTTCTATGGCCCATGAAGGATTTCGGATACCTTCAGGTGTAAAATTCTAAAATGATAATTCACTAATTCGATATTGGTTCAATGTCGTGTAATTTTGCAGTCACTTAATTACACTGAATTACAGTCACAGTAATCATAGTTAAGAAGAGTAGTTGACAAATTTAAACTATTGGGAGATTTTCAGAGTTCATGACATTCTACTATACAGATATACATTTAATAACATCATAATTTTGAAAATATTTTGTAGCAAAAATGATGAGACCTACAAGGTTAACGCACGGGGAGGGGCGAAGCTACAGTGCACCATGGGTAATCAGGCTTGTGACATCACAAAATTCAAGTACTTTAATACGTAGCTATTTTACACCGTTTCTTCATCATTTTATTTGGGCCTCCAACGTGTCCTACAATCTATATAGTTGCACAAAAATACGTATCAAAGCATCTACGAACTTGTATTTAGCTTTCTGAAAGATCAAACTTTGAAAGTATGTTGGTTAAAGGCTTGTAAAAGAGCAGATGAATTCAACCCGGCAAATGCCCGCTTGTGTCAGAAGCAATTATATAGTCAAGTTTATTGTCTTTCAAAATGCAATCAATCAAGTGAGTTTCATCGACAGTAATATGCATTCTGAAGATGGAATCATACGGATGAATACCTCAATGTTTTCGATTTATTTCCTTCTTCTACCAATGATGTGCTATCGTCTATAATTTCAAACCGCTGCTACAAAAAATTGGCTCAGATGCGAATGATTATACGCCAAGATTGAAGAAATTTTTAACAAGATTTGTAAGAAAAACATTAAAGTACCAAAGGGACAAATTACTTTCCTTCTGGTGAAGTAATATCAAAGCAAAAGTCTATACAGAATCCATAGAATAACTCGATAAAATTAGAAGAAAAAAACATCAACCACTATATGCTGCGCGCGTTAATTGCAGCAGTATAAAAGTGGTGTTGCGTCCGACTCGCGTTAACTAACTAGCAAAAAAAATTACCTAACCTTTTCCTCACACATGAACTGTCATACGGAACGATGTTGTTGAAACTGGTGGATGCTAAATCCACAATTTAACCAATGATGCTGTATTTTCTACGATTAAGAGAGGAGGATGTGTTCATGACGCGTACGCGACGGCACTGCTTACGTCCACATTTTACAGACACTATCCGACAGGGTGCGAGCCTGTTAAGAAAAAACAACGTAAATAATAACAAAATTTTATCCTTAAGAAGCTACAAAAATTTGTAGACGCTCTGTGCAACTATAAAGATCGTAGTACATGTAGAACACTTTGGAGGCCCAAATGAAATGATGAAGAAACAATGCAAAATCGTTACTTAATAACGTACTAGGTTTTCATAACGTACCATTTCCCATGGTACACTGCAGCTTGCCCCTCCCCCCCCCCTTGTGTGTTAACCTTGTACGTTTCATCATCCTTGATTTCTTAGCCCTACAATGCGTAACCCTGTCCCACCCAGACTGCGCCACAAGGAGACCCCTCCCCTAAGAATACCACAGGAAGGAACGCCGCCGCACCGAAGCAGCACAACCTAAGCAAGACAGGGTTCTAAACGTTATAATTTTACATGTTGTCACTGTAGGGTTAACCATGTAACTAAGAGGCAGTGGAATGGCAAGCGACGGCGCTACACTTCCGAAATAGGGATTTTTCTTTATTTTTAGGTTTCGGATATGCAGCCCAGATTTATCAGTATAGATACAAGCTTGTAAAATCTCACCCATATTGAACCTGCTAGTTACAACTTGTGATTCAGTAGAGAAACTCAAGCACCTCGTAACCCGTGAGAAACTTTACCTGACCGAACGACCTACTGTAAATGCTTACAATTTTTCAGGTACTGTGACTATTGGATAAAAAATGAAATGGTAAATGTATTCCAAACTATTCCAATGATACTCAGTAAATTATGATTATTTTTAGTTTGTAAAATGATTTTTTGTTTTTGTTTGCAAAGTGCAAGCCATTGTTTTTGCCTTCTACACAATAATTACCTACCCTTCGGTGTGAGATTTATTAAAAAAACATTTTCCGGCAAAAACACATCACAAATTAAAGAATTTGGAAATCCTGATGAACTAAATAGCTACGGTATTTAAAAGTTATTGAGCAATATGAGCTCAGTCCGAAGATTGCGCAGTATATTATTAGAATTGTATTATTCCAAAGGTTGCTGGCGTTTGATCAGCACCTGTTCATATTCTAGTAACCATTCACAAGAATTTTTTTCGGAAATAAATTTCTCTATCGATTGTTTTCGTCAAATTTAGTAGAATATATGAAAAGGCTTCATGCCTTAAATTCAAAAACATTTTTAAAATTGAAGTTCATATCTAGGCAGCTTTAAGTATATACAAAAAATCGCACAAAAACCGCTACGCTCTGGGAGGCAGTATTCCTGGATGGTGAAGGGTGTTTAAGAACCCAGGTAATATTTAACAAACTCTCCTATTAGTCGGGCGCACGGTGGCTTAATTGTAGCGCAATTTTCCAAGCTATAATTACCAACGCGGGGTTCATTAACTGTGTTTGTTCTCTCGGGTTGGTAGAAGGTTGTACAATGCTGTAACTTTAGTAAAGTTGGGTATAGCTAAGATACTCTTAGCCTTTTTTTTTGTGCCACGCACCTCTTCACGAGAGATTACCGAAAATGATACTCCCTGCTTTTAAAAATTGTCTTCCACAATAGGTACGTGCATCAAAAAATTGCATGTAGATCATATTGAAGTTTCACGTTTTGAGTCTGCTTCCAATTCCCCTTCAACAGAAATTCTTCTCTCATTGTGAACCACGGCCCCAATAATCAAGAAAAGACGAACATTTCGTACCCACCAGCATCTGCAATGTTAGCCTCCCTTCGGATATGTCAACATTCGATATTCGTGTAATGTTGACTATCAGTTGAATAGGTAAGTTGATGACGGCAGGACGTGAGCTGTCATAGTTAGAGGGCAAAGGAAGATTCGTTTCGCATTTCTCGTCTTCGTACTTGGAACACTGAGTTTCGCCATCGCAATGCTGCTCCAGAGGTATGCATGTTCCGTCGTCGCACGTAAACTCTTCCTGTGATGAAATTCAGAGCATAAAGTATATGCAAGAGCTTGTATGCCGTACACACCAGGGCCTACTATAAATCTGAAATGGCATTCAAGTTTATTGCAGTGTTTCACTTAAGATTGTACTTTGGAAGACGCAGGTGTAATTAAGAAAGAGGATAGGGAAAGTAAAAGACGAACGAGACTACTACAGTCTCAAGAACGGAGACGTGCTTTCAATGGAGAGATGAAGGACCGATGGGGCGGGGCACAGTGACAAGAAAAATGTGAAGCACAAGGGTTACAGAAGGAAATAAGAGTTGCTTATATTCGTGAATGGGAAAACGTAGAAACGGAAAGTCAAAGAAAAGAACAAACATATCGATTATTGTGTGAATTTTTTCACGGATGCGTCCACTAGTAGGCATGTACACTCCTGTTATCTTACGGTTAACTTTTTTCATCTTCTCACTACAGCGAAGATTTCTCGTCTGGTGCTGTGTGGCAAAGGTGTTCATGCAACTTTCTGCTTCAATTTTAAAAAGTTCAGCAATAGAAGCTCTCATACAGTTAGAAACCATAAATCTAATTCAAACAACGTATACGTAGGTGCACTTTCGCCTACATCAAAAAAGGTACCAAGCGATTTTTCCCCATTTCACTGAAAAACATTTGAGGACTATTTTTTACTATGACCGGGACACTAAGGCTTTAAAAATTACACTGTTAGAAGAAAGTGGTTTCATTTACCCTTGCGGCATCGTGAGCTACGACTTATCTATTCATAACTTCCAGAATATAACGAGAAAAATTACTTTTTTGTGCCGAAGAATGCAAACCATCAGAGCATCATCATTTATCACTTGTAGTAATAATATGATATAAGATTTAACGCCAGTGATGCAGTGCTCCATCCAACAGGTATATAGTTTTAAGTGCGTGCTAAAAAAACTTCAAGACTCCTTAGTAGTAGATAAAGCTGGCCTTAGATTGCAGGAGAAACTCAAGTACAATTTCCGTCGGAAATGAATGCTAGTTTCAGACGTACATATTTGTTTGTATAATGGTATTTTAGCTGCATGATGATGAACGGGGCTGCAATATACTGCACTGTGATGCATGAAGACATGTCACAGTAATTCTATAATAACAATGGCTTGTTCCTTAGTTCGTTCCTGTGTTGCACGATCGTTACTCTTTTACAATTAGGTACGGAAAAATTACGGTATATTAGATGCCACCTCGAGAGAGAAGAGGACTGAACTGCTCTCAGGCCATAGGCAAAAGATTGGTGGTTTGGCTTGGAACATATTTTCGCGCTATGTAATTTTCGCTATTCGTATTCTTGATACGGATTGGAAGTGGGGGGGGGCATTATAAGTCTGTAACAATGTTTTTTATTCTGTTGAGTTTACGTAGGTTCATTCAGTATTAGATAGCATAAAATTAAGACGATACGGGTCCGAGATATCACTGAGGCATAGTGCTTCTCCTGTGTGGAATTTCCACAGGTGCCAGCTAGTACTACCTAACATACCTAGCTTTTCAATATACCTTCGAACAAACGGAGATAACGCCTTCTTTATCACCGCCGAAAGTCAATCTGCCAAATGGCAGATCCAGTATTCCTCTTTTAGTTGAAGTTAGCCATCCAGTTTGCGGAGAATAGATGTAGAGGCTTCGATCCGCTGACAGCTTAATCGAAGCTCTGCCAGTGCTTCTGAAGCAGCTGATCCACCCGCACTTGTCGAGGTAGAAGTCATCTTGATCACCGAATGTTTCGCCCATGGTGTGAAACATGACTGCTGAATCCATCTGCAGTAGTTAAACTACAGGAGTTACTGAGACATAATGAAATCGGTATTTTTTCGTGAGGAAACTCTCCAATCGGTTTACCGACCGTGGGAAGAAGGTGGATGGATTTGCAAACAGTATTTCATGCGATAGATTGGAAATACGCTAAAATAACGGTAGAAATACGGGGTTATATGATAAAACACAGTTGTGTTGACTGCTTGCTTGTTGCTCCGTCCCGGCGTGAAGGGTTAGATAGGAGAAAATTATACGCCGAAGGGCGTACATATGCTTTAAATCGAGCGACTGATGATAACATAATAAATACCTTCTGTAGTTGCATAGATACGATACGAATTGTACGTCATACCCATCCATTGCAAGCATGTTTTTCAAAGTTCATGATGCACAGAGTGAACAATTCATGCCTCGAACAGAGGAAAATACTAGCTACCACTTGTCACAGTTAGTTGCCGCTGGTGACAACTAGTCAGGAAGCAAAAAAGCGTCATGGGCGGACTCATATTAAACTAAAACCGAAAAGTGACGTCAAAAATGACGTCACATCGATGAATGGCACAAGTAAACAGCCTATGAGTATTATAACTGATGTCACCAAAAACGTCAATTACAAACTTCAAGTCCCTAAATACATAAATAAATGAGAACATATATTGAATGAACAATAAACATAATTATTCATCAAAAATTGCAGTGGAGGCCTTCACAGTATCAGAGTGGACAATTCACAAATCGATTTTCCTTTGAGGAAGCGGAGTTCTTTAATGAAGAAAAAGACTAGTTCTGTAATAAAACTCATTTTTCAACAAAAATACATTCAAGCTTTCGATTCAATCATGAATCATCCTCAGGCAGTTTAGAAGCATCGAAACTGATCTAAAATGCTGGATTGATATGCTTAATTATTGTATCATAGATACTCAAAAAATGAGAATTCCTTTTCATTTATCATTTCAGTATGAAAAGTTCTGATAAGCCTGTAAGATCATTGAGCGTAGGGGATTATTTATGAAAATATATGGACTCTATTAATCTTGAATCAACGGGTGAGCATTTGACCGGATGTTAAAATTTTCAAATAAAACTGGATGGCCGGTGTCTATAAAATGATCAAAAATATTGCTGCTTGATTGTCAGCATCTTTACCCTGTACGATAAGAAATTCCCTGATGTTGAGAAATTCTCACTTTCATTTGTTTCCTGGTTTCTCCGATGTACGAGGCAGAGCACTCTCTGCAATAATATTTGTAAATTACTAAAGAAACAAGTGAAAGTGGAGCACATTTTTTATATTTAAAACAAAGAACCTAAAAAACACTAGGTCTTAATATTATTCTTGCATTAATTTGTAGGTAAAATTTCCGGACTATTGACTCAATTTTCTTTTTCATATTATAACACTAAAATCCAAAGAAGGGCAATTTTAAATAAATAGTTTTGCGTTCTACTGCTGGGGGAAATTCCTTACCATTGTAAATTTTTTCCAGGGTTCGTCTAAATACTGTCCCAATTAAATGAGATGGAAAATAGTTCTGGTAAATTCGTAAATATTCAAGTTCTGCGAAAAAATTAGGATATTTGGAGCAGATCCTAAACGCTCGAATGATCAAACAGGTGTTATGAAGCTCAAAATGGTGTTATAAATTACTGATAATTACTGTCAAGTGAAGTTATATACAAAATTCGCTATTAATAAGAGCAGACGTACGAACGAGGTACCACGGGTGGCTAAAATTTATTTTAATGACCAGCAGCAAATAAACTAATGAGTATGACAAAAAAAAGAACTGTTGGAGGTTGTAAGTTAAGAAAAGACCCGGAGCTCAATGATCAGGGCAGCCGGCAGCTTCCAGCCATTGTTCTATGCCAAAGGCCGTATCTGGAATGTAATAAAGGAAAGCGATAACATAGGGGAGCTTTAGTCTCGGTTAGGAAGCAGAAAAAATGCAGGGTGACTGTGAGAGAAGCTGATCTTTGTAAAGTGACTGAATGCAAAAATATTGAATACGTGACTGTGGGTGGTTATTGTAAGATTTTCAAATGCATTTGTAAGACGCACACTGCTGGGCAGTTTGGCGACAACAGCATTTGGTTTTGGGTGTGGGGGCATGGCGAGGACCCAGAGGGGGGTTAAATGGGGAAACTGCCGCGAAAGTGGGGAGCATTTTGGGGGAAGGACTTGACAGCGGGATACCTGTAGTTGGGGGATTCGTGAGGCGGCCCAGGACAGAGAAAATGCGGGCGGGTACTTCAGGCAGTTTTTGGAGCGTAGTGTTGCTGAAAGGTTGTGCGTGTGGGCTTTTCCCGTTTAAAATGGTGATAAGAATTGATACCTTTTTCGCATAGATGTTACTAATTACCCCTTTACCAAACGTTACTGGCGTTGACTGGATTGGTCACGGTATCTGTATCATATTGAGTGGGCTGCTAGAGCCCTTTGTAATCTGAATTCTGCATAGCCTTTGTAACCTACAATTTGGATGGCCTCTGAGCTGAGGTTGTAGGCTGGAAAACACGCAACCGGTAGGCCGATAGCAGCGACGGTTGCCGTAGCATCTACATGAAGAGCAACTAATTAAAAGTGGAGAGTGATGAGTAAATTTTGTGTCATTTGAAGCGGCTTCAGCATTCACTGTGAATTTGTGTAAATGAAATATTAATATTAAATTAAAAAAAAAAGTAAACACTATAGTAATCAGAATCGTGAAGTATAAAATTGAGAGTGATATCACGCTCTGATATAATTCATAAAGATGCAGAAGTATAGACAAAGAGAAATTCACAATACTAGCGAGTGCTGCCTTCTTCCTTATACAGTAGCAGGAGGGCGGGCCACTCGCGTTCTTTCTCACACATGTACCGGCGCTCATACGTCACCAGTCTGCTTGAACACCAGCTAGTACTGCTGCACTCTGCACTTTAGCATCTAGCTGTGCACTCAGGCTGTGTGCAAATCCTCCAACCTAGTTATAGGAGCACCACAGACACTGCTTATGAAGAGTGAATGTCTGAAGCTGAATATAAATGTCCTAATGTTTTGTAATGATGATTTACTGTTGTGTATGTATACAAATCCCATGGAGTGCCAGTCTTTTGTCTGAATCCGATTTTAGAGTCCAATGTGATCAGTGAATTTTAGGTTTTCTTGAATACGCAATGATTTTCAAATAATAGGTAGATTTAATTAGGCCTTTGATTTCCCTGCAATTTAGGCTCGTCGCTGCCATCTTCCAGGTGAGACACCGTTACTTGCCCCGTGCATGTTAAATTTAGGATGTTTTGACGTAAGGAGGTGAGCTGTCCTCCAAAATGTTCGGTAATGAGCGTTGCTGGTGCGGCGTTGGGATTTGCAATTTTATGTGCATATGATAGAGTTAGGATTCAAAAAATTTCCCTCAGCTTTCCTGAAGTGTTACGCTAAAAGCGCTCGAAGTAACGAGGAAGCAGCGGCACCTTCGTCAGCCTGATCGTGACGCATTCTACCGTATTTCTTTACTACACCACCACGCTTAAGTATATTTTATTTGGTGAAATTGGATAGGAATATGTAACCAATATTCTCCCTATAACCCACCTGACGCAACGCACCACTGAAATGTTAGAGGTAACGTGCAAAAAACCGTAACACAAGAAATAAAATTAGTTTTGAAATGAAATGGTACAAATGAGTCGAATCGCATTCCAAGATCTGTAAACGTCTTCTTCTGGGAAACAGAAGTAGTGAGATGGTCACCTTATTTTTCGATAGTTACATCTAGACAGTTCAGTTTATTATTATTATTATCAACCTCGCTTGTGAATTTAATTGATGGATGATGAGAATTAAGATACAGAAAAAAATTGTCAATATGGCTAGGGTGGTCAAATATCATAGAAGTATCATCTATATATCGGCTGTAGAATTTTGGATTGAATTCAGAAAGGCAATTGTTTAGCCATTTTGATTCATGGTGGCAGAGGAAGGCATTTGCAAGTGTTGGTCCAAGAGATTTACCCATGGCAACGCCGCCAATTTGGGAATATAATATTCCTGCAAATATAAAAAACACGTTTTTCACTGCAAATTCTAGGAGTCTCATCAATTGCAATTTTGAAAACGATAGAAACGATAGAGTTTTGACTTCCATAGAGTTACTCTGCAACGACGTTGATCGTTTCGCCTAAAAGGATGTTGGTGAAAAGTGATTTGACGTCAAAACTGGCCATGATGCTTTTTTAAGTTAATCGTAAATTGGTTAACTTTTCAACGAATGATAAATAATCTTTCACAGTGAACTGATTTGTAGTTATAGGACTGGTGAACGGAACCAAATATTTAGCAATTTTGTAGCCTGAAGTTCCAATCGCAGAGAGGATAGGGCGGATTGGCACATCCTGCTTATGAATTTTTGGAAGTCCGTATAACACTTCCGGTGTAGAGCCAGACAGATGAAGATACGTGTAGAAATCTTGTTCGATGACACCTTCATTTTTCAATTTCGAAAGAAATCGATTAAATTTGTCCTCTTGTTTTAGAATGGCCTTGAACCAATCGACGTTAATGATTTTGAATTTAGAAGTATCAGCTAGGATATCGGAGGTCTTATATTTGTAGTCGGCCTTGTCGAAGATCGCAGGACCATCACCTTTATCTGGTAGTAAGATGATAATGGACTCATCTTTACTAAAATTTTGAACCGTTGTTATGAAGTCTTTTTTATTTTGTTACATTATGGGTTGAAGCTGTAGAATCTATTGAATGCTAGATGTTTAAGACTGCTTCTTACATGATAAATACCGTCAACACCCGTCCTGAACATTGGTTCATTGCAAAGATCGCAAAATATTTTTTTCAAAAGATAAGGAGAATTGGTGGTAGTTCAAATGCCGTGGCGGAAGACTGAATTTTAGCCCTTTTGCTAATATCTTTTTTTTTTTCAGGTGGGTTCAATATGCGACTGGAGAAGTTAATTATTAGAGAGTCATTATCCAGTTGTTCAACATTCTCTTGCAGTCCCAGTCAGAAAATGTAAAGGAATTTTTTTTTAGTATCTATGATACAATAATTAGACATATCAATCCATCATTTTTAGATCAGTTTCGATGCCTCTAAGCTTCATGATGATGATTCATGAGTGAATCGAAAGCTTGAATGTATTTTTTGTTGAAAAATGAGTTTTATCATAGAGTAGATAAATATTAGGAATTAAATGGGTCTGACATCTAAGAACCCGTACCGGCTGTCCCAGTTGGTTCCCATCTGGGATGTGCGTGGGCAACTGCTGGATTTTCCTGGTGGGAGCCACTCAAGAAGGTCTGTAAAACAACTGCCTAGAGCCCATTTGGACGCCCCCAAAAAAGGTGCCTATGAGCTTGTCACACGCATGGACCCAACATGGTGCCAGCTTCATTTTTGCTCGGGCGAGAGTAGAAATCATTCTTACTTGACTCGACGACGATGTAAAGTGTTCATATTATTAATTTTAAAACCCCTATTGTGTACATATTTATATGCTCAATATCCTCTCACCTCACACACGATCTGGTGAGCCCAGCCGGTGCCACAATTCATATACATTGTGTTCAGTCCTCCTTCCTCAAACAGTCCGATGAGCAAACATTTGTCATCCTGCTTCTTTCCTAACCAGAACATTCCCGTTTGCTCGTCTGCTGTCAGCTGGAAATCCAATCAGGAAATGCTGTTAGAAGAAAGTATCATTGGAATCCAGGCCCGGAGCGTCTAGCAAATCAAATAGGCGATTTAATTCTTCGTTCTTTTTTTCTCCTCTTTCAAACAATGAGCTTATTTCATGTGCTGTTGGCTGAAGAAACCCACAAAAATTACCTTTGGGATTACTAAGAAAGTTCATGGGGGCATTTGAGATTTTTTCGTTATCGCCACAGATACGTTAGAAAATAAACAGGACAAAACCTTCACAAACAATCATTCAACGTTTCTTATTTGTTGAAATAGCGGACATCCAGGTTCCATGTTTTCGAAAGGTTTATTAAGCGTTTCAACTGGATTTATATATATATATATATATATATATATATTTCTTGAAATATGCGTAGACACCCAGGTGTATTCATAAGGAAGATTTTATTGAAAATCTTCTGGGCTTTTTATTTATTTAACCCCAAGCTTTCGAGCTATTAAGCATAGCCCGTCTTCAGGGGAACCAAGGAGTTTTAATATTAAATCTCCTTGAGGGGAA
>LQNS02278157.1:17896344-17909807 GCA_001587735.2 Parhyale hawaiensis | reverse complement strand
TACCATACTGCACCCCATAAATGGTTGAATATGGAGGATATATCGATAATAAACAACCAAAGTCTCGACCATAATCATAGTTGTTCTACTATAATCACAACCATAATTTCCGACTGGGTAGATACTGCAGCATTCCTTTATTAACCCTCTATTTCAGGATTTACTCTTGCTTTTTTTTCAGGACCAACACTAACGAGGGGTCCTAAAATCTACAGGACCAGAGTTTTGAACTTTTTTGTCAGTGAAAAAATTATCGTGGGACACTGTATAAGCATTACATATCATTTCTGAGTTCATAAAGCCTTATGTCTGGGTTTTGTTCCCAAAATGTATGTCAGAGTTAAACTAAAAAAAGGTACGGACGGATTTTCACGAAAGTTACAGAAACTTTTATCACTGTCATCAGGCACAACGACCAAATATTGTGATGATGAAGTTCTAATTTTAGGACCATAAAAATTTTTCGTTAAAATTGCCTTACTCTGCGGAGGAATGCGTGCTTAAAGTGCTATAGTCAAACATAAAATAAGTTTAAATTACTGACAATTTTTTAATGGTTTCGACAAGAAGTCCATGCAATGTTTATAATAAGCGGAAACTGACATTTTCTGATCCTTTACCAATTTTTTCTTTATCATCTATAAAAATTGGTCGTTTGTGATTCTTGTCAGTGATAACAGTATGTCGTCTCTATAATTTGTTTGGGCCACAGGAGTGCCGCCAGATGCCGGGACAGCACTCGGGTTTATGGGTGTGGTTATTAAATTCCGTATAATACTTCCTTAAAAGTAAACTTGTAAATGTACTGTAGATGCGAATGGGGTATCGTACCGTAAAACGAGCGTGGCACAGATGAAGGGTAGAGATGCAGCGATATACTCACTATCATATACACTTGCTACTAAAACTGATAGCAGATCTAGAGCAGGACAATATATAAAATATAGAGCTTCGGTGTTGGCTAGCACCTATGGGCACTCAAGAGCTCTGCACCCCAGAGCCAGAACCGTGTCAAAAGCTGAAAGAACGTCTTGCAAGACTTTGTCTGCACCTTTTATAAACTTACAGCGGGGCGTGATCCGACACGACAGCTTCTGGAATTTTCGTGAAGATCCGTTCATAACTTTTTGAGTTATGATCTGGCAAACATTTTGACAAACATTAGTTAAACACACAAACGGGACAACCCATCTTCACCAAAATATTATCATTGGTGCCTTTTAATATGTTTGATAATTCCTTCAATTTCATGAAGATCCATCGATAACTTTTTGAAATATAGTTCTGACAATCATATGACAAACATTAGTCAAACACACAAATGGGCAAACCGATCACCATCGAAGTCTGGTCATTTTTTTCCTTTTGATATACTCAACAATTTCCACGAATTTCATGAAGATCCGTTCAAAACTCTGTGAGTTACTGTATGTTACTAACAAAAATAAAACAAACTTCGAGGTGCATATACAGACGAAAAGATCAGCATAAAAGTTTGGTCAGTTTCTCCTAGTAACAACCCCAAGAATTCGTGCAAAATTCGTAAAGATGTGTTCGTAACTTAATGAGTTATGCAACCAAAGATAAGAGGCACAAAAAAGTCGAACGAATCTTCACCCAATGTTAATCATGTGTTCCTCCCAATATACCTAACAATCCCTGTAAATTTTCTAAAGATCTGTCCATAATTATCTGAGTTATCTTGGCGACAGACAAAGGGATAAACAGGACACAAACCTAACCTTTTTGGCGGGGGTCATCAGCAGGTGCACAAACATGGCCTCTACGTTAGTCAATGTCTTTCTGTGTCACCTTGAACAGCAGTGCCAGAATAAACGTTCAGCAAGTTTAATAAAAGCTACCTTCGTGACACATTTGTTATTTTCGAAGAATTATGTCATACTACATTATGTTTATATCATATGAATGGATACCGTAACAATAATAGTTTTACTATGGAATACGTAAGTAAAAATACGATATCCTTTTTAGATCTTACCGAACACAAATTCATGCCAAGTTTATTCCATAAACCAACATTGACTGGATTCGGATGCTGCTTTTTCTAGTTTCTGTCCCCTGAATTACATGCTTAACTCAATTCGCACCCTCCTCCATAGAGTGTTCAAAGTATATCGTCTTACCTAACAGTTTCATCTGAAGTAGATTTCTTATGTCTTACGTTCACTGTTGCCATGCAGCAACGAACATCCTACTTTTTTTTAAATAGCCAAAAGATTTGTCGAAAATGTTGTTGGCGCCAGCACGCCAATATGAACGGTAAGAAAATACAAAGTCTATATTTCACTCCTTTTTTTTAGGTAATACATCTCATGACATGACCAAATTTTTTAAGACCATCTAGCAAAATTTTATTCTCGAATTGACGTCATTTTCGAAATTAGGATCAATTTTCAAATTCACAACTTTTCAACTATAAGGTGAACTGCCTTTTTTTAGTTACATCCCACAATCGTATACAAATATTCATGTGAAACTTGCCAATCCTAAATGATCAAATTTTGTGTTAAGCTGCTAGTCCGTTAGTCTATTTGACTCATTGTTTATTTTTATGTATGTCAGTATCATTAGTTAAGAATTAATCTTGATGAAAATTTTAGGAATTGTTAAGAATACGACGAGGCACATATGACCAAATTATGGTGATGATAAAAAAAAAATCTTGGTTCTAGGACCAATTTTAATTTTTATTAACATTGCGTTCTTGGCGAAGGTATACGCTCTAAGAGTGCTGCTCTAGTTAACTACATCTTGCTCCTAAATGTGTTGCCTCTAGGCTCTGAACAATGTTAATTAAATAAGTACTACGTATAATACCGGCGGATAGATTGCGTTCGGGGTTAAAAGGAGACTATCTTACAGCATCGGTGGGTTTTTAGCACTGACTTATTAATTTAAGATTTTTATAGCCGATCAGCTAAAAAAAATGATCTGCGAAATTACCGAAGAAGTTACTTACGCTTCACATTTTATTTCACTATAGCCTATTCGTTCGCTGGCATTTCACGCCAGACATTATTTTTGAATGTATGTTATCAGTTAAATAAATCACTGTAAACGATGATTTCACTGGCTGTAAATTGAGAACTATTGTAGTTAATCGTACTATTTTCTTCATTTTGCTTGCGATCTCGCCTTCATGCTCCAAAGAATATATCGTGTATCTCTTTTTATATTGTAAATAAAATTATTTACTTTCGACTAAGCTAATTTGACAGCGCCTTTGTCCTAAGACAGATTCCACGGGGATCAATAATCGTTCACCATCTACAATAAACAAGAACATTCGTAAGAATAGCACTGTGGTGTGCTACGAGACAAAGCGCACATTTTGGCCGGCAAAGAGTTCCAATTTGAGAGGCCGCACTGTGATTTTCACCAATTGGAAGCCACCGCCCCGCTTTTGTGACGCTAATTTTCCACCGAATGCGCTTGATTGAAAAATAACTCACTAAATTTTTCAAATTCCAGAAGCAGATTTCCTCGAATTATCTTAAGTATTCAATTAAGCAATTAACGCCAAGAATGAGACGCTACTGATGCTAGGTGACATTAGAACTCTGGATGATGCGAACAGAAATAATTTTTGAAGAACACGTTGTGGTTTATTTATGGCCAACAATAGGCTATTATAATAAGGAGAAATAAGCCGGTTTCCACTGGAAATTAAATAAAACATAACATGAGCTAATATGAGACAGCGTCTCATCTCCACACGTGTCGCACGAGCTCTTCAATGTTGCTGTTCTTGTACGCAGGATTTATGGTTTTTATCTTCGCCCGTCCGCTGCGCTTCGTCTTTGTATGCCACACCAGTATCTGTCGGCACCGAAACAATAAAAGTTACTCTGATACTAAATAATGTTGCTTTGATACCTGACATTACTTTCACATTCGATAATATTACTTTGATACCTGACATTACTTTCACATTCGATAATATTACTTTGATGTTTGATAATATTACTCATGTGTTTGATAATATTACCTTGATGTTTGATAATATTACTCATGTGTTTGATAATATTACTTTGATGTTCTTATTGCGTAAAATCCGCTATGGGGAAGCTAAGCTTTGCTGTAGAGGCGACAGTATCAGTCTCTCCTTGTGTGTCCGCAGCTAGCGAGCAATGTCTGTTTGGGACATAGTGCCTTTCAGACTGTTATCGTTGTGTCAAGCTTCTAGTTGGGAATTTCCACGACTACTCTAATTATCAGTCGGAACATCAGTAATTTGAATAGTTAACATCATAAAAATTCCATGTATTCACTACAATCTTAAAAAAAACATACTAGAATATTAGAGTGTCTTTAGAAACGGAAAATTGGGTAAATATTTAAATTATTATTATTATCATCATGCAACATAAGAGAGTGTTACTACGTCAAGTTTTACCAAGCCGATTTGTGTAGAGTTAGCGAAATAACAGTAAAATCTCATGGCACCGCAAAATACAAACAGAAGAATTTTTGGCTTAAGTAGCATACCTGACACATAATAAGTTACACTGAGAGATGTACTCACAAGTAAAATATGCGACAATAATATCATATCGAAATAAAGGAAAATAGACATTCCTGCATGCTTTAGTTTACCATATCAATAGACTATGTTATACGACAATGTATTTGAAGCATCTTTTTAAAACACGTGAACGCTTATTTTGAATAACGGAAACAGCAAAATGTATGTACAACGCATTGATAGCGTTCTAACCTCTGCAGCTCATGGCATCTTAACCCTTGTTGGAATTAAACATACTGTATGCCTACACATGAACGAAGTCTCATTACCCTGTTTATACCAGCATGCTTCACACGGTCTCATTACCCTGTTTATACCAGCATGTTTCACACGGTCTCATTACCCTGTTTATACCAGCTTGTTTCACACGGTGGTTTCAAGAAACAAGTACTGTATTAACAGAGTACGGCATGGATGCATTGTTGAATTATTTGGGCACTTTATACGTAAATATATATTTTTGTTAACACTTCTCTCCCCTGTAACAAAATCAAGGTTGAATACATTCGTAGTTTCAATGATGCTATCTGTGGAGGAGGCCTCTTAA
Organism: Parhyale hawaiensis; assembly: GCA_001587735.2. NCBI lineage: Eukaryota > Metazoa > Arthropoda > Malacostraca > Amphipoda > Hyalidae > Parhyale > Parhyale hawaiensis. The sequence continues at coordinate 17,904,714 of LQNS02278157.1, read as the reverse complement.
GAAATCATTGTTTTTAGGTGGATTTCGTGTGAAAATACAAAGTTCATGAGAGCTGTGCAGCTGTGCCTTGAGAGGTGCGTTCAATTCCTATAGTAACCAAAATTTTGGGGCAATTTGCTTGTGCATCGGTTAAATTAATAATATTAGACTGCTCCAAATTACGACGATGCTGTGTGTTTGGTGAGGCAGAGCAAAAAGTCAATAAAACTACTGCCCTAAGCCAGAACTTTATACAGTATGCTGTAGTGATGGAGTGAATATTTGTATCCGCGGACATCCGCACTTATTTTGAACATCCGCATCTGCATCCGCGGACGTTGAGATGGTAACATCCGCAATCGCTTCTGCGGATGTCAGAACTGTAAAATCCTCTAAAAGATCCGCGTCTGTGGATGTCAGAACTGTAAAATCCTCTAAAAGATCCGCATCTGTGGATGTCAGAACTGTAAAATCCTCTAAAAGATCCGCATCTGTGGATGTCAGAACTGTAAAATCCTCAAAAGATCCGCATCTGTGGATGTCAGAACTGTAAAATCCTCTAAAAGATCCGCATCTGTGAATGTCAGAACTGTAAAATCCTCTAAAAGACCCACATCTTTGGATGTCAGAACTGTAAAATCCTCTAAAAGACCCGCATCCGCGGATGTCCAAAAAATTTACAACACACCCGTCACTAATATACTGTGAAAGAGAGAAATAGATGTTAATATAATCTATAGTGTAAAAAAGTGTAACTATTTATAAATAGTTGAATTAATTTTGGATCACATGCCAGTCAGGAAAACAATTGATTGAGCAATAACCTCAAGTTTTTTGGTTTGTACAGATCCTGTTATTTATATATATTTTTTCTATTTCGGAATAGCTTATCGTTAATATACTACAAAACTTCAGACTAGACTATAATTTCTTTCATTTTTCCACTATGTGTAGGTGCAGTTTGTGGGTAGATAATAATTATAGCACCTTCTAAATATGTATTGGAAGAAGACACTTTTAGCAAACTGCAGTTCTTCATCCTTTACCGAGCGTCTGAGAAATCGTTTGTCAGTCAGAATGGCACCCCTGTCATAGTCCGCTCGGGCTCAACATCTGCTCACTAATGGGCTAATGAAGCCCACTTGCATAAGCAAAAAGGCCCCTAGGTTTATCGCCCGCCTACCATTGGTATTTCTAACCTGGTGGACAAAATGCAGGTTGCTATTATTATTATTATTATTATTATTATTATTATTATTATTATTATTAACATACACGAGAATGGCGACGTGAGAACGGAGGAAAACTGCAGAAGCTTGTCAACCCCCACGTAACCAGATCAGCAAGAGAAAAAAGACACAGCGAGAATTGAAGATCGGAGAATAATTCTGTTTACAAAGTGTTTAAAGCTGTCAATACCAGCACCAACAAAGGCTGAGCCATTAAGATTATTACAAATATCTTCACAGGATGGAACAAATGAATGAGAATACTGGCTTGTACGACATCGTACCTGTTCCAAGACAAACTGATGGAGGGCACCAGTACCCAGAGTTAGCCGCTCATGAGCATATGGCTCCGGAACGAAAATCGCCATCAAATGACTTCGACAATAATATATTTTATAGAGAAAGCAAACCTCACCAATTCTACGACCATGCGCCAGGTCACGAGGCTCAACACCATCCAGCATAAACTCGAATCGACAGACCACTCCATCAGCAAACTCAGATGACAATCAGCATCAGAACCCCAGACTAAGGAGCAGTATTCTAAAAGAGGGAGGGCATAGCTTAATGGAAGCAGCCACGTTTTAATTCTACCGACCCAAGCACTGTCCACGTACGTCGACTAAGTCCAATTTTCTGCTACGTACGTGAGGCACCTGAACGGATGTAGGCCTCAAACCTCAACTTAAGATCAAACTTGATACCCAAGATTATCAGGTTATTAGACAAAGGAAGTGGTACACCATCAAGTATTAGTGAAGGGAAAGCAGGCCTCACGCTGCCAGAACACACTGAATGGTTTCTGAAACCTCCTACCTGTTACCATAGGATTCTCGCAAACAGCCATCAAAGCAATATCATCAGCGAAACCAACCAGTAAATGATGAACAATATCAAACAAGTAGGCTGAGTATGCAGTAAATAATGAAGGGCTAAAACGCTACCCTGTGAGACACCAGATACCACATCCAAAAACTCACTACTCTCACCATCGACAACCCCACATTGGCGTCTGCCAAACAAGAACTGACTTATAACCAAGAAGAGTAAAACACCAACACCCATTAAGCTAAGCTTATGAAGCAAACCTAGGCGATTCACGCGATCAAAGCAGCCCTGAAGTCAAGCTGGACCACCATAGTTTCATGACCCCTATCAAGCGTCAACGGCAACACATGTGATATGTGAAGCACAGCATCACAGTTGCCCAAGTTTTTTTCGGAAACCATACTGCGTCAGACGTAGGACACCCTCCTTCTCAAGAAAGTGACCCAACCTCGACGCAACCAACCTTTCATAGACTTTAGACAAAACAGGCGTGATCGAGATGGGTCCATAATCCGAAGTCCGAGAGGAGACACAGCCAGCATTTCGGAATTGAGCCAAGCCGCAACATTCGACTTAATACAGAGGCGAGTGGGGCCGCAAGTGCCTTAGCTACCTTCCGAAGAATGAGCGGAAACATTTCAGAAGGATCAGTGCCACCACAGGTGCCCAGGTCCAGAAGAAGGCTGTGCAATTCAGAAGATCTGAAAGCAAAACCGGAGAACTTTGCGTCAGGGTCACACGCTAAAGGGATGTGCACCCGATCCCGGCTCTGCTTCTGATCAAAGTAGCGGAATAAAAGGTTTGCTTTAGGAGGAGCGTCCACAAAGTCTCCACTAGCACCAATTAAGGGGAATGGATGACCTCGCATTAAACACAACGCTCTTCAATGTGGACTACCACTTATGTGCACTGATTGACGAAGCCAACAACTCGATCGGTGGACATCAGATGATACTCTCTCTTTCTGCCTCTGCATAAGTTGCCTTAGCCTGATGCTGCGATACCCTGAAAAGCTGAAAATCTGCATCAGACCGGCTAGTGCGCTAAGGGGAATATGCCTCCTACTTCACGTGATGCGCCCTCTGATAGGCATCATGAAACCAGGCTTCATGGTCTGTCCTGATCGTAATGAAGCGGGAAAACACATAGGTACGCACTGTACCCGAGAAAAAGCCGTTCCAAAATAGGCCCAGGATAAGGAAACTTTCTTATGACACGCCAAGGTAGCGCAAGAAAAGCACCAGAAACGGCGTTCCAATTCACTCTGGACCTCAAAAATACTTCACGTCTGACAGTGACTCTGGGGACCCGCTGACGAGCTTGCAGCGTCGCAGAGAAGGCTCTATGATCCGACGAACCAATGGAAGACGACACCGACACTCCATCCAGATCAAGCACATCAGTCAAAAGTATGTTAGGAACACAACCCATTAATGGGGGGGACCCTAGACCAACTGCTCACAACCAGAGGCAATTACAAAATCGAAGGCTGCATGGTCATGACAATCGGTCCTTCGAGACCCCAAACTTTCCACTTGGTGACAATTAAAATCACCCATAGAAACAAACGCAGAACTCCTAATCGATGACCGAACCCTAGCCATTGCATCTAAAAGATAATCAAAATTCTCATTATCAGCAGACGAACTACGATAGATTGAAAACAAATAAAAGTTCTTAAGCGAACCACGGACTCTCGGTGTCATCAGCTGAAAATTTGGCTACTCACATTCTCTCTACCTAGACACAACACCTTTGCGAACGTCAGTAGCCAGACCTCCTTAAAAGCTAGTGCACGAGTCTCGCAACCGTTACATTCGCTTTCCAAAATTCGGGAATAGCAGCTCAGAAAATGACGATGGCTAGAAACAATCGTCGCCGAACACAGTATCAAATCATAGTTAGTAGAGGCTACAGAGAGCTCAGCCATATTGCCATATGTAGAGACCATGAATATTAACACACAATATGCGGCAAGAACGAATATTAAAACCACGAGGAACAACGTTAACCTCCACATCCGAAGAGCGAGATAATAGACACGCAAATATAAAAAAGAAGAAATGTGATTGGGTGAATGACAACAATCATCAAATACAGGAAAAGAAAAAACGACAGTCACGATAGCTACGAAGACAGCCAGCTATTAACGAGCCCAAGACTCTGCCATCACCAGTGCGGGCTTTGGTTGAAAAGAACGAAAGAGGAGAAAAACACCAGGTGGTACTCCCTGGTCTGAGAGAGAGGCGTAGACTGCGAAAGACCGAGTACCCAGTTATGGCCGTTGGACCAACGAGTCTCGTCCTCCTTTAGAGCGGTATCTCCTTCAATTCAAGGGCTACACTGAGCCCCAAACCCAAAGCTGGTTCATACATAGAGGCGTTCGGTGGCCAGACTATGGAGGAGCCCTGATAACGCGCAGAACATGCCACAATTGCCAACCTGTGCCAGATACATATATATGTACTCGAGCCTAAGGATGCTTATAAATTGAACATTATGTATTTCGAGATTAGGTTGCATAATGGCTTCGAACTGACCTTTGTCGCGTTATCAGCGAGAGCTTCAATATCGTCCAGGGAAACATCGAGAGATTCTAAGAAGCCCGTCTCTTCCAGACCCTGAACATAGGGCATGGCAGCCTCGGGTCGCGAAAGCAGCAAGTCGACACTTACAGCGAAGCCTGCCATATCGACAGCAAACTTTCTGTTGCCAATCCAGCCATCGTAGAAGCCGACAACTCGACCGTCACGGACTACAGGAGAGCTTACCCCTAAGCTACCGATGAGACCCACTGGAAACATGGACACTTTCTTCGTTTTTCTTATCTGTAACGAAACATACAATAATTGTGCATGCATGACATAAACACAAAAAATGCTACACATTTCAGGCGAGAACTTTTGGTCTGCAGCAAAATCCAGTGTTAGCCCTTTTGGATAAGCCTACCAGGCTGAACGTACGCGGCCTCTATTAGCGAGTTGTAGGTTTCTCACACAACGAAGTTTATATCATTATACATGTCTTAACCATTGTTGAAATTACCGTAATATATGGAGAACACTACTGGTAAGTAATCAGTTTACAATTCCATTGAGAACAACCTGGTTCATGTAGAACTCTTAGGAATATAGTGAATTATAGGTAGAAAGGACATGCTGCTAGCACGCTCATCTCTGACTCCGCCTGCCTGCCAACTGTGACGTCACAAGGAGACCAGATCACTCCTTCAGTGAAACAGGCTACTTTCAGGAACTTTACTTTCCCATTCGGTTGAACGCGCTTTAGAAGTTGCACCGCATATTGAATTCAACCAAAATACTACAGTTTGTTGTAGATGCCCTGTTTAACTCATCATGACATGACAGTACTTTGATGAATCTTCTGCAGCCAGCTAAATGGATTTTTTTATTCTACATTTTTCTGCAAAATTTGAAACAAAAAAGTGACCTCACACATTCGATGAAACGCTATTCATAATCGTATTTATTTTCAACGAACAATTCATGGTTTGACAAATATTCTAGTTGCCAAGAGCACAAATTGAAATTATCATTAATCACTTCAGCATAAAATACGAAAGGGGCTATAGAAGAGTTGTTCAGCACTGACTTATGTGCTATTGCCTAGGAAAAATTTTATAGTTAATCCAAAGTAAAGTTTTCTTTTGTTTTTCATGTTATAAAAACTGAAAAAGAATAATCTATTGAACAATATCGGTTAATATCACCTTGCTCAAAGATATTATGACACCCGGTGTCTTTGTGTGGCACTGTTCCAATCGTTAAATTTTATCGTAAGTTTTATCGTGTCCAGAAGTCAGTGATGGACATCAGTTACGATGCTTCAAGATCTCAGCTAAAGTGAAGTAGCCAGGTAGGCGGTTATCATACGTCGCGCTGACTTAGAATAATGCTGCAACAGGAAGCAGACACTGAGGCAGCCTAATCTTAGTCTCATTATTATTTGATAAACTTGAAAACGTTAATATTTTCATGCTGCGTTGCTTTTGAGTAATGTTCGGTCCTTTGGTGTATATCTTGCCTCTTACTTCTCAGAAAAAATACCTAAAACAGCTACGCCTTGTTTACCGCTGAAAGTTATCAATTCATCTAATTTGCATGTAGATTTCTATTATCAAAGCTATCTAAAAAAACCTATCCCTATTTCCGATGGTCTTTTGCGTTAAACACTCGAAAGCAGTGTCGATCATTATTGACGTATTTATTGACATACTCTGAATTAACTTACGATAACAAATACAATGGGCCCAGCCTGAAGCAGCCACATCTTATGGTCCATAGATGACGTATTGTGACAACATGCACAGAAATGTACCAATTACTGGTCAAAATGGGGGGGGGGGTAACCTAGCTGTTACGTGGTTGAACCTTGACTGCTTCGAAACTGATGGGAATTTTAAAGATACTGTGTAGCGGCAGACCGACCAGTGCTTTTAGTATCTAACTTTGGGATAATGTTGGGCATATTGTTTGGTATTTACCAACTAATTCAGGGTTATTCCTCTTCTTTTATCTGTATAATATTATTAAGATATGTTGGAGGAATAGAAAGCATACTGCTAAAGTAAATATTCTACTACTTACGATGTGGTAAAGATACTGTCAGAGGTGCGCACGATTCAATTTTTCTATTATTATTTTTTTTAATTATTCAGTGATATTTTGTTAGCGTGCTCTTTTAAAAGTCGGTGACCTCTAGTTCATAACCGTCACCTTTTTTTTTTACAAATTTTTTAGACGCGCTGCCTCGTTGTGCATCTGGTGGAGGTAACAGAATGCCATTTTTCGCCTCCCATGCGTCTGGCTTTAATGATTAATTTTTGCAGTCTTAATTGTTATTATTATTTATAGGCTGGCAATCCTGCAAACTTTTCTCCTTGCTTTAGGGCGCGATTTCCTGAATTTACAATACCTAGGGTAATTACCCAATGGCCGAACTAACCCTATTCCCGAACAAACAGCTATTATTTGATAGGTCTGTGCATAGACAACACCATACATTGACCGGACACTGCCCCCTAAGGCAAATTTCGGTCTCGCAATCCGGGCCTGACTGCACGGTCCTTCAGACGCATTTTCATATGTTCTCCCAATACTTTTTTCATACTTTGTTCAGCTATTTGATTTAATTTTTTGCATTCAGTAATGACTGGCAGCATTCAATAATGATTGGCAACCTGTGCATAGTTCGAAAACTTCTATATGCAACAAATGCTCAAAAAATATTAGGGCTTGAAATGTAATTACATAGAGCAACTGTTTATGACATCCTGTGATATTTGAAGTAGAGTAAAACTATTTTGCAATATTTTGTAAAATAAACAGTATTATTTTGAAGAACAAAAGCTTTCAAATTTGTGGCATGCTTAATTTGTAATGAAATGCCAAGTAAACAGCTGATGAAAATGTTAATGAAATTTATTTCGTATATGGGCCAAGCGAGATGAACAGAATAGACAGCTGAGCTGAAGGATGAGTCCGAGAGCTTGAAGCCATGAAGTGATGAAGCACTGGCTGCCATGAAGTGATCTAGCATTAGAAACAGTGAAGTGATAAAGCAGTGGTAGCTATGAAGTGATATAGCATTAGCCTCCGTGAGGTGATCTGAATGATGAAAGACTGACCGCCATGAAGTGGTGTAGCATTGAGCATTGACAGCAGTGAAGTGATACAGCATTGGTAGCCGTGAAGTGATACAGCATTGGTAGCCGTGAAGTGATACAGCATTGGTAGCCGTGAAGTAATACGGCATTCGTACGCGTGAAGTGATACAGCATTGGTAGCCGTAAAATGATCTAGCATATTAAACGATGAAATGATGTAGCATTGGCAACAGTAAAGTGATGTAGCATTGGCCGTCGTAAAGCGAACTAACATTGGCAGTTGTGAAGTGATCTAAGATTGACAGCTGTGAAGTGATGTAATGTAGGCCACTATGGAGTAATTTAACTCCTGCAATAATGAAGTGATGCAACATGGTCATCTAATTAATCATATATGTTATGGAGGCAACTATGTGGTGATGTAACATAGTCTTCTATTAAATCATTAATGTAGGCAACCACGAAGAGATGGCAAATAGCAGTCCACCAACTTATTTATTGCAGGCAATGATGAAATGATGTGATTAAACATAATAATTCAATGAATCATGTAATGCAGGCAACCATGATGAGATATACCGGTAATATACACACAGAGATGGGCATGTAACTAGTTACTGTAACGGCTTAAGTAACGGGCGTTACTTTTTGTAACGAGTAACGGTATCGCCTTAGCAATTTTTTGAAACGTAACGAGTAACGGTAACG
>LQNS02278157.1:17860629-17872376 GCA_001587735.2 Parhyale hawaiensis | reverse complement strand
ATGCACGCAACCCATCTTGCGCAGAGGTGATGCTGCAGTCCGTGACCAGCGGGATGGCTAACAGCGAGTTATCCCCACAGTTCACGTAGCCGCTTACAACAGGTTTATCTGGCACTTTCTGCAAGTAAGCTTCCAAACATTAGTGATAACTTACTGGAAAATAACGCATTGTAAGAACGTCTGCCGATAACACAGCAGCAGCAAAATTAAATGTACATAAGCGTCGTTGCTGTCAGTGTTAAATTCTTGTGATGTGATCTTTGGCAGCAATGCATTCAGGCTTACTGAAGAAAGAGAAAACATTCGACGCGAAGCATGTCAGTCCTAAATGACTATATCTTCTTAAGTACGTACATATTGTGTCCGGATTAATTCGGCGGCCATTCGCTTGCATGGACAAGACCTGACACGGCGTTGTTGGTCGATCACTTCTTACATGTTATAAATGAAAGGTAAAATGAGGCCAGAAGACGCTGCCCCCTCGGCCGTTCGTCTGGAAGGGATTTTGAGATGGAAGGTGCTTTTCTGTGCCAAATTCATGTCCTGAATTCTGGAAAGATTATTATTTAGAACTTATGTGCATTTTTCTATTCTTTGAATTTAATTTGTTAGTGGGGCCCTGGTTCCAACAGACGAACTGCCACTGTCTATATAAATAGCTATATATTGGTCTTTACTGGATTCTTTTGAAAACTATGTTAGCTTAAGTCTACCATGGCAATTTGTTATGACAGAACAGTCGGTAACTAATACTTGATGGTTAAACTACTTAATATTGGAAGAATTCAGAAAAAATCTTACCTATTAAGCTGTGAAAATAACTCAATACAAAATCGTCTATACTTGGTGCTGTTTTATTACAAGTTCTCAACGAAAACGTGTTTACAGTTGCACGGCAACAACGACTATGACCTTTGAGTAACAAAATGCAACATCACCAGCCATAACTAATACGATAATGTGTGATAATATATTTATGTAAAAGTACAAAACGACGATCATGTTCAACAGCTTCGGAGAATGATGATAAGGGATCTATTTGCAACTTGCCCTTTAATTGCCCAATCAACGAACACCTCAAATACCTCCCTTGTTTCGGTATCGATATAATGCCAGACACGCTTGTTCGATATAATACTGAATACTGAAGTGCAGTAGAGATCGTACAGATTTAGAGACAATGCTGGGCAAATGGAAACCAATATTGATGTGTGTTATGCTGCTGCATAACCAAGAATCAACGTGCTTAGGAATAGTGTATAAAGCATCAAATATACAGTAACAACCATTACCTCTTCTAGCAGCGGCACAACGTCAGTATGGTCAGGTGAGGGTAGGGTGCCTCTAAACAGAGCGCAGTAGTGCTCGACATCATTGAAACTGTAGGTACTTCCTGAAGCGATGACACGGAGCACTGACGTGTTTTGAGAGTACGGTGCAATTTCGGCTGCGTGTAGTCTGCACACAGTTAGAAGTACCAGTTTGTGATATGCACACGGTGTTAAGCACTATTTGATAAATTAATTACAATTTGCAGATACACACACACACACATTCGAAAATGCTAATTTAATGCTTACATATGTACTGGAATTCAGGATGTTCAGGTTCCATAGTTTAAAGGAATAGTTTAAAGACGTCTACTGAACAAAGGCATTACTGACCAGGCTTTCGAGTGTCTAAGCGACACTCGTCTTCAGGGTACAACCCACAGTTCATTTACAGAAGATAGTTGTATCAAATTTGGGTGTATGCGGTGCCCTCCTAAATTTCCAGGTTTGTGACGTCAAAATTACATCATGCCACTGTGGAAATATCAAAGACTAGAGGGCCAGCGCTGTCATTTTATGACAGCGAAGAATTTGTGATGACCTTCTTCATTGATCATACATTCGTTATTAAAATTTCTAACCGAAGCACCCTGAGAAGAGTGTTTACGGCTTCACAACCGCTCAGTATCGAAACTTTTTTCTCTGAAATGGAGAAAATACATTGCTTATTGCAGCCCGATCAGCAACGCTCAGATTACTAGCTCACACTCGGTATTGTGGATACGGTATGCTAGCCTATACAGGTTGAATGGTTATTGCTTAGCGAAAGCTGTTTTATCGACCATTGAATTAAATTTGGGAGAATAGATGAAGCAACGAAATCATCTGTGGGAAGAAATTACAAATCACGAGGCATAAGAGTGTCAATGGAAGCTTCAGATATCTTCAGTGCTGCGATTTCAACTTCGGCAATGCAAGAAGTGCATTCAGACATAAAAAGTCGCCCGACACTTTGCCGTAGATTCGACGTATAGAGAAGCTAATACTCGTGCAAATGACACTAAGCCTGCGATGTCTTCATTGTTTGAATTTCAACTGTCCCTGATTAAGATTAGTTTGCCATCTTTTGCAACCCGGCTTATTTTCTACCTAACAGTTTTCAATGTAACTTGAGAGGACGACAAGAGCCTCCAACCTGGGCTAATTTCCGCCTATCTGTTTGTTAAGCCGTGACAGAAAATGGATCAGTACTATATAATGATTCACATCGTGTTTTATTTATTTATAACTATATTTATATCTTTCCTGTCACGCTCTATGGAAATAAAATAGGAAAAAATTCAGGTGCCGAAGACGGTATCTTGGATACGGGGTCGCACTTGGGCACTCCAGCTGAAGGACCTGAGCTCATCTGCAAGCCCGTGTCTGGACATTTTCATTGTTCAAAGGTGCTATGGCCCACGGGAGAAGTCACTTAGCTACGTCTCATAATATATATCCAATTTTTAGGTACAATACTAAATTTTCATATAAGAAGCCTCTGAACAGTAACCAGCGCAAGAAACAGCGGGGGTTTTCCTGAAGTGCTAACATTCTGCCGTCATGTATAATGACGGCTCGGGCTACTAGTAAACCGATAAATAAACAAACAGATAAATGCACATCGGTCTTTATAATATTGTAGATTCCTCGCCGTAACAGTGGCGTGACGCAATTGTGACGTCGCAAACCTGAAAATTTAAGGGCGTAGCGCATACACTCAAATTTGACACAACTATCTTCTGTAAATGAACTGTGGTACAACCCAAGGAGCTTGTATAGAGAAGGAGGGAGCCAGTAGCCTAGCTCGTTGAAGCTCAAGAGTCTCTTATGGCTGTCAGCCAGTCATCTGATGCACCAATCGCATATCAGTAAAGAGTCTCTTATGGCTNTTTCTCGGTTTGTCTGCTGCTCCCTCGTGAAACTCACTGCTCCCCGTGACATCCACCAATGAGATCTCACAGCCATAAGAGATCTGGTTGACTCACTGGCAAATCTGTATTTGGGCCGCAGGGCTCCCTCCTTCTCTATAGAAACTCCTTGGTACAACCGAACTTCGAACAGCGAGAGATATACGCAAAGTTCGTAAATAGGATACCGACATGTCCGAAACGAAAAATAATAATGTAAATAATGATGAGAGACGGCAGAGGGAGAGTAATATATTTAGGAGGCAGACAAATGGGTCTATACCTTTTACAGTTCTATTTGATCCAAATGAAATAATATATGATTCAAATGAAATTGAATTTGATCCAAATTGAATAATATTTGTTCCAAATGAAATTGAATTTGATCCAAATGAAATAATATTTGATCCAGATGAAATTAAATTTGATCCAAATGTAATTGAATTTGATCCAAATGTAATAATATTTTATTCAAACGAAGTTAAATTTGATCCAAATGATATAATATTTGATAAAAATGAAATTAAATTTGATCCAAATGTAATAATATTTGATCCAAACGAAGTTGAAGTTGATCCAATTGAAGTTGAATTTGATCATACAAAATAAAAGTCTCTGGTGGAAGTAAGTTAAAAAAAAAATTTAGAAATCCATAAAGTATTACTTAATAAAAAGGAAAAGTTTTAAAGACAGTATACATAATACAAGTACACTGCATGTATGGCCTAAGTTTACAGCTTTTTCTACTATTTTTAACATTTATTCAACTGTCTATGAACATGAAATACAAGAACACAGAAAGAGAGTCTGCGATGCCTACAAAGATGAAAAAGATTGGAAAACCCTCGTCAAAACTGTTGGAGTCAACCTGAAAACGACTTACAAATGGCTTGCTATTAAGGGCGGCAGTGCCGTGTTACGTGAGGCTCGGTGCACGCCTCCATGTGCCCCCTCACCCCGTAGGACTAAGATATAGTGACTTGTCGGCCACCCTCCAATTCAGAGGAAAAGGTCTGGTAAATAAATAAAATAAATTTTGTTGACTTTGGTGTTATTTACTTCAATTAATTGGAAGTAAGCATTTGCCGAAAATTGAACTTTTGTAAAAAATTTTATGATAAACTTTTTTGGTATAAGTAAATATGATAAGAAATGTGAATACACATGTATTATAGTTTGGCCATATTTATTTTCGGCCAAGTCAAATAATATTTTCTTTGGATTAAATTTAATTGCAGAAAATTCAATTTCACCTCCTGCAAACAGTTAATATTTCACTTAATCATCTAATATTTCCCCTGGATCAAACAATATTTCACCCGGATCAAATAATATTTCCTTTGATCAAATTCAATTTCACTTGGATCAAACTCAATTTCATTTGGATCAAATTCAAGTTCATTTAGATCAAATTCAATTTCATTTGGATCAATTTCATCTTTATTTGGATCAAATTTAATTGCATTTGGATCAAATTCAATTTCATCTTGACCAAATATAATTTCATTTGGATCAAACAGAACTTCAAAAGGTATAGTGTATTATCAGAATTTGGACAAGCTAGAGTGAAGCATGATACGAAATTTGGCGCTGTTATACGTTATCATTTTTTGCCAGTATAGATATTTCATTACGTCCGGTTTCCTGAACATGTTGAAAAATCAATGAATTAGGCTGTAAATGAATTTTGTACATTGATTCTATGTTCTTTCAAGCGGCAACTTTTATTTCTTCCGGTCTCACCAATATCTGATTAATTACAATCTTTACACTATATTTGATACACAACACCACTGCGCTCGAGCGTTTTTCGTTAATCCTAAGTGAACATAATTGGTATTTTAAGGTATTGACCACTTTGTGAGCCATTTTTACGCTGTACGGTTTAAGTAATCTATCGATTCGTTCGGAGGAGCCTCTGACATACGATGCACTGTTATAGCGGTGTTCGTAGGTTCTCCAACTCGGCTTGAATAGTGCAAAGGCGAAGTCAGGAACTTTGCTTTCGTCATGCGAATTGTTTTGCCAGTGTGAAAAACAACACGATTACTTTGGGCCTGCTGAAAACTCCATATTACGGAGTAACATTGAGTTTTTGGAAGTCTCATTGCTAACCTATTGAAGGTCAATGCCTGAAACTCGATTCACCGGCTCGAAGACTTTGCACCGGTCTGAAGTTTCGAATAAGTCAAGCCACGAAGGCTTAATTCTGGCGTCCGGTCGAACATGCCCTACCTTTTTGATGCAATACATAATAGTGCTGGAAATGCGAATTCAACTTCTAAATCCTATTGGCTGCAAGAAATGCTCGGCAATGCCAATCACTTGGTGTATGTTAGGTTCGGCAAATGTTTACTTTTTATTTCTTCAGAGAAATAAAATCATCACACATAGAATGAAGCCATGAGTGAATAGTTCGCAAAGACGTAACTTAGCTCCGAAACAGATTTTTTTTTTTAATCACAAGCGTCTAACTGAATTTAGTACCTTCACTGATTTTACCTCCGATGAGAAGATCATGCTTTGTCGAAGTTTATGTGACTGTCTGTTTGGCTCTTTGTTTGTCTGATGTCACAAAGATAAATCAGAATATTATAGACTGATTTTCGTGAAATTTATAGGATCGCTAGGCAGATATGAAAGGAGAAACAGATGATTAACTTTTGCTGAAGATACGTTCAACCGTTTGTTTGTCTATATGATTTTTTATGATATAACTGAAGAAGAGTTATGAACGGATCTTCACAAAATTTGCAAGCAATGTTTGGTATGTTACAAGAAGCAAAGGACTATTTGTTTATTATTATGTTTGTTCGGTAGGCCAATTGTCTCTATGTTTACTTTTTTTGTCTTTAACATAACTCAAAAAGTTAACGGTTATTCATCAAGTCGATAGAACCTGTTAGGAATGTTAAAGCAACAAATTAATTATCATGTTTTAATGTTAAATTATTCTCCATTCTCTTATTTGCTCCCCTGTTTGTCTTTTCGTTTGTTTTTCAGAATATAACTCAAAAATAAACACCAGAATCGACCAAATTCTAAAAAAATACCGTTTCGGGAAATTAACCCATCAGAAAATTTGATGGATAATCTATTTAAATTTTAACACAGCGGGCCGGTGATACTGCCTCTGCTCCTTTAGCAGTAACCGTTGAACAAAATTTTGTTGCATCTGTGTCTATGGAAATGGAAGTTGTTGCTGCAATGCTGCATCACGTCCACATTCATCCAACCGTTCCGGAGTTGCTGGCCCGTCATATGTGACTTCAGCCCATGACTGATTCTGGTATTCATCAAGAAGTGCCCATTTTTTCTTTTTTGATACAAATGAGCAAGGTGATATACCATGTCATTTTGATTCTGTTGATTTTTTCTGCGGGCGAGTAGAGAATATACGTAATGAAATTTTCCCCGTGCTATGCATTAACATCTGAAGTTTGATGCATAATTTCCATCACCTGCTTGCATTTCTTTCCGCTATATCTATTAAATTCAGTATAATTGTTGCAAGTGAATCTGAGATGGATGCTTCTATTGAACACCTAATAAATTTAATTGATTACTCAAAAATCTGTTTACTTCGTAACCGCAACGGTGGAGGCATTTGTGTATTTTTTAGGAATGGCTTAGATGTAACATTCAGCAGTAATGCATCTGGAATTTTTGATTTGGGAGAAATTCTTTGCTTTACATCGAAATTATCAGGCATGATAATTGACTTTTGTTGTGTTTATAGAATTCCGCGTTTTGCTATTCCCCCTTTTATTGGCGTTCTTTCTAATTTTATCAATCAAACGTTCCCATCCACTACACATACGCTACTGTGTAGCGATCTTAATATAAACCTATTCAATCCTTTTCACCTAAGCAGCATTGATAACTTTATCCAAATGTTGTCTTGCCGTAATTTCCGTCCGTTGACTAGAAGACCCACAAGAATGACTGATTTTAATTGCATTGCAGAATTTTCATTAATTGATCATATTTGGATTAATTTTAAGGGGGCCTTTTCACGGAAAATGGTCAAAATTTTCAATTTCTTGTCTTATGCTCAAAAAATGTCCTCAGGTATGGGGCTATAACTTCCCAAATTTTTAGGGGGCTAGCATCACTAGAAATCCCAGAAAGGGGGGGGGGGCAAAGGGGGNAAGGGGGTCCGGATGGGGTCTGGAGGGGGGTCAGAATTTACTTTTTCTTTTTTTGCTTCAAAATGATTTTGATATCAAGGGCTATTACGTCCAAAATTTTTAGGGGACTAGCAGCACTAGAACCCCCCAAAAAAAGGGGGCAAAGGGGGTCCGGTGGGGTCAAAAATAGACTTTTTCATTATTTATTCATCTAAAGGTATAGCTATTTCATATTTTTATTAGTGAATGACGAATGTAAGGTATTTGTAGTTGGAAATGTGCTATAGATAAAACATGTCAAGTGCATTTCCACAGCAAACAGCGCATGTTTTACAAAATTCATCCACAAAAACATGAAATTTACCGCCCTGAAAAATTTAATTTTTCAAAATAAAATAGAACGTAAGTCGGTGAGTTTTTATGCTACACTAAAAACAAAGACAGTTTTGGAATCCTTGAACTATTCCTAACAACGCTAGGGAGGGATTTTTCCAATTTCCTTTTAGTTTTTTTTTATTATATGAAATATCAAGAAAATTTGCATATTTTATTAATTCTTCGGTAACCCATCTAAAGTCTCATGTCAATAGAAAACGAAAAGGAAATTCTAAATCCCTCTCCTTAGCGTGGTTAGGAATGTTTCGAGGATTCCAAAACTGTCTTTGTTTTTAGTGTAGCATAAAAACTCATCGACTTACGTTCTTTTTAAAATTTATAATGAAAAAATAAAAAAAAATGAAAATCTCATTTTCTAAAGAAACTAAGGCCTAAACTGAAAAAAATTGCACGAACAAAATGTTTTTATTTTTTAATTCTACATCCTACGTGCAATTTTCAGAAAAATCGATTCAAAAATATAAAAAATAAAAAAAATTTGAAAAGGCCCCCTTAATATGAATGATGCCATAACAAGAGTGATTGATTACGCAATAGCTGACCATTTGCTACCCTATATTGTGTTACCATTGTCTGTCCTGCACTGTAATATCATAACTGTGACTTACCGTAATCTAGATGAGCGTTGAAGAAATAGATTTATTCATGCTATTGGCGAGTGGGACTTCGATTTTAATCTTGACGATCTATCATATGCTATACATGCGATTATTACTTTAATTATGGATTAGTATAACAAGCACTTCCCAATTCTAACAAATAATATAAGACTACGTTCCAATCATGCTCCCCGGATAAATAATGACCTAAAGTATCTGATACGGAGACGAAATAAATTTCAGAAACAACACCGCAAACGCTCATAAGTTCGAAATTTTGTAAATGGTTTAGAAATATGTTAAAAACTGTCCTTAAACTTGCGGAGGAAATTTACTATATCAAGAAAATTAAGCGTAACAACAATAATTCTAAAAAGACGCGGAAAATATTGAATGTAATGATTGGGCGTGTATCATCCCAGCTAAGAGTAATTTTTAAGAAGGAACTTGGAGCTCAATTGTGTTCAAAAAAAGCTGCAAATGCTTATAATGATTATATTACTCGAATTGCTCCGGCTCTAACTCGTGTTCTTCGTGATAACCAAGGAGATGTTTTACAAGGTGTTGAAACAAATGCTTCATGTCACTTGTACCCCACCAATTCTAAGGAAATATTTACCATTGTAGCAAGTTTTCGATGTAAGAACTACCATCATGGCGAGCTGGATCCTTCGGTCCTTTATGAAATTTTACCGACTATATCTGAGGCACTGGCTAATATCTTCAACATGTGCATAAAAAAAGGTGTTTATCCTTATATTTTAAAATGTGTCAGGGTTGTATCTATTTTTAAATCTGGAGATGCAACACTTTTTGAAAATTATAGACCTATATCTACTTTATCTGTTTTGTGCCAAATTTTTGAAAATCTTATTTTTATACGTCTCAATGCACATTTTTTTACCGTGTATTTCATCATCCCAGTTTGGTTTTAGGAAGAGTACAAGCACGTCACCCGCAGTTTTATCTATTGTTTATGATTTCTTGCAGACCTTTCATCAGCGGAAGTACGGCATCTGCCTTAGTCTTGATTTAAGGAAAGCCTTTGACTGCATTAGTGCGGAACTTCTCCTTCCTAAACTGATAGGCCATGGAATTAGACACAATGATTTAAAGTTACTGCATTCATAGCTTACCAATCGTTGCCAGTATGTAGCATATGATAATACCTCCTCATCGGAAAAGATCAATGACATTGATTCCCTTCCTGATGTTAAGTGCGTTTTACTTCCAGATGACGCTGCCTTTTATGTAACCGAGAATAATTTTGAACGTGCGATTGACAAAATTAGGCTGTTCATTTCGCAATTTTTTATCGCACTGGTTACTGGTCAATAAACTTATTTCACACGAAAATAAAACGAAGTTAATGCTTGTAACCTCTAAAGATACTCCGCAATTACCTGATATTTTATTTAATGATGTGAAACTAGAATGGGTTACGGAAATAAAATAACTTGGTGTCACCATAGATTCCAAATTTTCATTCTGCAGGCATATTACGAATGTTTGTGTCAAACTGAGTAGAGCGTTAGGTATATTCCGCTGTGTGTCAAGAAAGATTCAATTATCCTCACTGATCGATATTGATTAAGCTACAGTATATCTGCATATAATGTATTGCGTTGAGATATGGGGTGGTGTTCCACAATCCTCTAAAATCTGTATTGCTGTGTTAATGAACAAGATACTTCATGCAATATTGAACGTACAAACTGTAAATTATGTACCTGAAATCCAACATACGGAAATGTACTAAGCCCTGGGACTGCTGCAATTTGATGATATATTCACATATTTTTACTCAAACTAGCCCAAAAGTTTTTGTACAATGACACATGTTCATATGATAAATATCTCTTACCTCTGGTTCCTCGACACGAATATGCAATGAGAAGGATTACACCTATTTTACCAAGAATTCGTCTTAATGTTAAAAAACTGGGCACCATATTTCAACTAGGAAAGTTAATTAATAAAACTGATGTTGAATTGCTGCAACCAAAGACAAATTACTGTCTCAAGAGAGCATTTAAAGCGAAACTTGCATACCTATGATGTATCCATTCTATAATTGTCTTTATATTCTTACGTATGTGTATATATATGTTTAAAATTGTAGACCTGTATAAGTTAAGTGAATTGTGTTATGATTTTTAATTGAATTACCGCAGACTTAATGTCTGTGGTCTGTCTTTAGGTCCAAGAAGTGAAAAGGCTTAAGTGACCCAATGTCAATGTGAAATTTTAATTTCCTACCGTAATAATTCCTTCGTATTGAAAATCAGACAAATAAATTTCTGTGAAAAACATTTCTTATTCATAAGTACATAACCCATATGTAACGTATTAGCGGTGTAAAGTCTATAACACGAATGACTGAAGTTGCTCGGAGAGTCCGGATGTCGATACCTGTAAATACAGTCAGAGGATCAGCTATGAACTGTGAGCAGTGGTACAGCAGAGGTCATTATGTTGAGGCTATTCTTTGTTCCATGGATGTAGAGGGATTCTAAAGTTGTGAGTCCGATCGGTTTAGAGCAGTCAATGTTTGAGAAGTCTTTCTTATTGAAGGGATGTTATTCTGTTCTGCATGAAGACGGGGAACTGAATGTGCAGGTTTTTGTGACTGGTAAACCGGTTAGACTAGATACACCGAAAGGTTAGTCACTACGGGCCTTGTAAAGTTGTCCATTGTTACCTATGCACGAAACATTGCAAGTTCTGCATTGAAATTGGCAGATAACACTTGACAAAAGTGTGTGGGAGATTTGTCTTTAAATTTAAAGTAGGACCCTTTGTAAATGTGTTTTTGTATGGAAATTTGAAGTTGATATGTGAGTAGGCTTCAGAGAGGAACGTTCTAGGAGAGTTTATCGTATTAACAGTGCCTTATACTATGGAAGGAAGTGAAAGAAGAATTATTTACGAACGTAAAGTTTGATAATGCCGGGGTCGAATAGTTTGTGCAAAAACAGTTGGCAGTAGTGGTCTAGAAAGGGGTGTGGGTAGCAGTTATTTCTGGAAAATGTTAGAAGAAAATCTACTTCACATGAAAATTAAATAAAAGAAAAAGTTAAATGTTTTGATTGCATTGAATCTACATTGATCACAGCAGTGACTAAATTAACTAGTTTCAAGGCCTGAAAGCGTGGATTTTCTATTAACTCTATTACTAGAGCGGTCTCAGTTTCAAATTCCTAGGCAATTATTGGCTGCCTACGAATAAACAGTGAGCGGCATCCAAAAAAAAAAACAGACCCCACCAACTCTCCGACGATGCCCCAGATCACAGGGCACAACACCACCCAGCATGAACGCACATCGACGAACCACTTTGTCAAGCAAACACAGATGGCAATCGGTAGCAGAACCCCAGACTACAGAGCAGTACTCCAGAAG
>LQNS02278157.1:17819908-17835260 GCA_001587735.2 Parhyale hawaiensis | reverse complement strand
AAGACTGGCTCAACTTCAAATGTACTCAATTCAAAGGAGATTCGAGCGCTTTACGATCATATATATTTGGAAAATTCTAGAAGGAATTACTGTCAATGTCAATGGGCGAATCCAGGCCAAACATTCAAACCGTATAGGTCGCACTTGTGAGGTGCGCATTCCGATCAAAACTGGTGGTGATGCGATAGCCACAAAGTATTCTTGTAGTTTCGTAGTCCGAGGGGCGAGATTATTCAACAAAATGCCTCGTCACATTCGAAATGTCACCGGTACAGAAACTGCAAAATTTAAACACTTACTGGGCGCATGCTTACTGAAAGTGCCTGATAAACCTGCTGTAAGCGGCTACGTCAACTGAGGGGATAACTCGTTGTTAGCCACCCCGCTGGTCACGGACTGCAGCATCACCTCAACACAAGATGGGCGGCGTGCGTAACGTCGCCTGGACCTCGTCTGAAGTATCATCAAATGTATACCATAATTGAGCCTTCACCACTGTGACGCTTGGAAAACATTTCAGGAGGCATCTCTTTGTCATGCCAGTACCGTTGAAACCATTAAGGCCATCCAGATTGAACTTTTTTTTCGTCAGAACTGCAATCAGCATCTGTGAGTGCCTTGATTCGATTGGAAGACCACCCTCTGTCTTGAGAAACAACCCGTTCCATTATTCTACTCAATGCAGGGGAAATTTTTGTCGGTCTACCACTAGATTTTGCTGTTCCATAACTCTCAGGGTCCTTTAGGAAATACAAATCACAGTTTTATTGCGGTGAATTTCAGCTATGATTGCACGCTGCGATAAACCTTGCTTTTGCAGTTCAACAATTCGATCACGTTCTAATTCGGAGACTTTGCTTGATTTGAGCATAGTGACACTTTCACGGTATCAATGCAACCCTGTACCTGATTCAAAACGAAGGAAATTTCCCATGAACTAAACATTTATTACCCTGGTCTAACAAGTTTGGTCAAATGAAAACATTATTTGGCATAAATGTACTTTTTTCAATAAATTGCTACAGTGAGTATTATTCGTCTTTCCCACCGTTTACCTTTAGAAATGTCTGGTCCCTGGTCGAAGGAGTTTACATACGTATTGCTAAAATGTTATTTTTTACATTTTCAAGTGGTCTTAAAATTTTGATCAGGAGTGTATTTGTATGTTTCGAGTCACGCTCTTAACGAAATGGCAAAAACTAGGCCTGGTTGCAGATTTGGTAAGCAAGTTGCGTTTTCATGAAGATAAATGGCCAGGTTTGCAGAAGATGATAAAAAGTAAGATCCTTACCCTTCATCTGAATGCATTTCTTGCTTGAAACAGTTCTTGACATCGAAACGATGAAGGTATTTGCAGCTCTTCTTAGCGCTGCCATCGAATCTGATTTTCTTTCATCACTTGCTGCATACCGTACATCGAATCATATGCTTCCTCTCACTTCACGACGCATAAATTCAGTAGCTGATCAATAAAGCACAGACAAAGTGATGTTTTTTCACGGGGCTGTAGACACAATTATTTCAGCGTGCTGTCATCCTTTGATGGAGGGCTTTTCGCTTTAAGAGAAAAACTTAGATGTACTGAAGACTAATCCTTCGGCATCGAGCATACGCGATGGGGAATTAGTTTAATTCAGTAATGCTTTGCTGCGAACGGAAGCAGGCTGCTACCGTGGAGGCAGAACATAGTGAACAATATATAAGAGAAAACTGTATTATTTTTTTTCCTAGAAAAAACGGGGAAAAATTCCTCAAATTTAGTGTACATGTGACACAAATTGAGCGTTAGGGCTTCTTTGCAAAGTTGAATTGTTTGCACGTACATAAAATTTTAAAAATTTTTAAAATTATTTTTGGACAAATTTCCTGCTAATGATAATATCTTTTACTGTTAAAGTGGGTTGTTCGCTGTCCTGTTCTAAATTACATTCATTTATCACATTTTGAGACATTTTGACTTTAATTTGCTTCCATGTCTCACTAGAACCAGAACACTCTGCACTAATACTTTATAAACGACAGAGGAAACAAGGAGAAGTGGCTGTTGTCTTTAAATATGAAGAATGTACTTATAATTAAGTTTTGTTTCAATGTCACTCTGACGCTGTATAGTGAATAGAATTTTCTAATAAGTGAAGAAATTTCCTTTCTCAGTTTGTAATTTTTACCATAACTGTGGACATGGTGCTCTCGTGACCCTTAGCTACAATCCCTATGTTCAGGAGGGTCACCCCTAAAGAAACAGAACAAACAAATATCATTATTATCTCGTATACAGGGTACAATGGATACACCTATCGAGGTTTTCTTTTTGCCTTAATTCTGGAATTTTGAAGATCCAGTAGTGTGAAGAGCAGGAGAAGCAGTCCGTGCTGAGAGTCAATTTAGGATCCCTCATCGTGCATCGCCTGGCCTCTCGGTGCTGGAGTGCTCCACACAGTGCAAATCCGTAGCGTGCCGTCCGGGGAATCGAACCTGGGCCTCCGTTGATGCGATGCCGAACCGTTGTCACTTCACACCGAAATCGGCCGAAATCTACCGAAATCAGCCAAAATCTGCAGAAATAAGGTCACCCTAAACACCGAAAGCGACCGTAATCAGCCGAAATGTACCGACTCGGATACGGAAGGGAAACAGCTTAGCAACGGTAGAGACTGAGTTATAATCCAAGTTTCTTGTACCATAGATCATGAAATTGGTTGTAACTGAAATAATATTGATTTGAAAAGATAATAAATGTGTTTTTCATTTATATTGAGCAATATTTCATTGGTACGGCTATTGAATTACTATTTGTAAAAAAATCAAGTTTGAATAACAATGTCATCAACGGAGACCATATCAAAACATTTAAAACTCGGGTATAAACTCGGTTACATTACAAGATATGGTAACACAATAGATAGCTAGTAGTTATTGAACTCTGTAGCAAGTACCTATGTATTGCGTACCAAATTTCGTGCTAATTTCACGAAAACATGTGTCCACCAGCTCATTACTGATGCTTCTGCCATCTGCAGACTGTGTTACTTATAGCTTAAGTTTAGAAAATAGCTTATTACATCTCTATAATAGGTTTATTTATGCGTTATTAGTCATTATTAGAGCCCGGATTTATTGAGTTTCCGACATTTGAGCAATAACTACAATAAGTGCAATAACTGCAATGAGAGCTATAAATGCAATATATTGTTCCGTGTTCACTTATCCTTCATTATAACGCGTTCACTCAAACTGATGGAGAAGCAGCTGCAGCAAGCGCGGTAGACTGAAGAATGAAGCATGCCCCCTCCCCCTTTTTTTAGCGCGCTGCGTCATTCAATTTCAGTAAACAGAACTTATAAATGTTACATATATCCTCTGCAGCGTTCACAGATCATGGACAAGTCGACAAAAATTATTTTTTATCTTCCCTTTAATGATTAAAATTACTGTACAGTACTCCCGTAGAAGAGAAGAAAATTGGAAAACCTGAAAATGTTATAAGAACAAAGACGGCATCTATGACTTGGTAGTCCAACTGATTGCTCTGTGCTGAGTTCTCTTCTGTCGGCTTATCAAGCTATAACTCTTTTTAAATTAGGCTATTCCTATCAAAATTAGTCTATAAGATTATGGGAGACGGATGTCATTTCAAACCGACGCAAAATATAAGCGAAAACGTTAAGAAACAATATCATAACTGAACGTGCAGCGTCATTCGTGTGAATGAGGGACACTTTTTCGTATGGACAGAAAAAAAGCTGACACACAGCTCCTGTTCATTTTCGTTATTGAACTGGTTACGATGAGGGGACGTGTGAACTCATGTCACTAATTATCACTGCCACGTGTCACAAGAATTCAAACGCCATGACAATCGATTCCCTTATCAATTATTATTCCATGTATTTGTTTGGGTAAGAATATAATTGAGTTGAGCGCCCCTCAAAAACTGACTAGTAAATTTTATAACCTTTTCCGTTTCGGGGATAAACCAAAGGAACAGCTAAAGCGGGATATTTCCAAGATTCATTCTCCTCACTGTGAAGAATTGTCAATTAACACAAGCGCAATGTATACCTACTGATAATTCGTATTTGAAAGGGAAATAGGTGTCCGTTGATCCCCTGATATGCTATTCCCGTTTGCTATCCGAGTTTTTATGTCCTTTCAATTTTTTGCTGTATTTGCCTTTTGTTCCCTATTTCTTCCACTCCAATTGCCATGATGCAATAAGTGCAATGCGTAGGCGCAATAAGTGAGTGCAACTTTTAAGAGCTATAACTGCAATAACTTAAGCGCAATAGATCCCGGCTGTAGTCATTACCTTCCAGTGTTGCCTTCACAGCTGTACAGTGAGATGTTTATGATGTTTGCTTTATTTTTGCATTTTTCAGCCAATCAAGCAACCTGAACTTGTTCACCACTCTTGGGAAAATTTGGTTAGACGACTGGAAGAATTATTTACCTACCTGCAAGTATATTTTACTGAGTTATCTCGAAGCTTAAAGCTATTTTGCCATTATTTTCCCAAGAACTGCATAGCTGATGGCTAACTATTACTCTATCATTTACTACACTATATTTCGTAGCTACCTTTTTTGCAATTGCCTTAGTTTGTGCCAAAAATAAAAGTTCTTTATTTCATCGGTTTGCTTGAAACTTGTACACATATGTAAAATTAAAAATGAATATCTTTTGAATCGTGTACTTTTTTATTTTCGCCATTGAAACCGAGTTATTGAAAGAAAACGGTAGAAGGGGGACGGGGAAAAACCTTACTACTCCTACAGTTTTTGAGCTACATCGATGAATTAGGTATCAAGCGAAGCAGAAATTGATTCTCTACAACTTTTCAATTGAAGTTTTTGAATTTCGAATTAGTTTTTTGAGAAAATTGAAAAAAAATAAAGAGATTTTTTTTTCTCAAAGTTTTTTTTCCGAAAATCTTAGCCGACACTCGTCTCCTTAACCGAAATTCAGGAAACCCAAGTGAAAAAGTTTACAGAATCAAATTCTGCTTTGTTTCATACCAAAATGATTTCTGTTGCGCAAAAAACTGTAGGACTAGTAGAGTTTAGAAGTATGAAAAATAAACTTTTCAGGAGAGTATGTGCTTCCATTTTTTTGAATAACTCGGTTTCTATGACGAAAATGGGAAAAGTGTATGGGTGTAACCCACATTCGTTTCTGATTTTACATATCTGCACCAAGTTTCATTCAAATCGGTACTTAACTGAAAAATCAAATTTGAACTCTTTGGTTGGGACTTAATTGTGATTAAATTCGAGAATGCGACTGAGAAGAAAATTTTTCATTTATGTACCTATTTAAATTAAACGATGCGCATATCTATAAAATCAGAAAAGAATGTAGGTTAGACTCTATATCTGTCCTCATTTCGCCATAGAAAACGAGTTATTAAAAGAAAACGGAAAAACTGTTTTCTTCGAGTAACTCGTTTTCTATAGCGAAAATGGGAAGCAGTACAGGTGTCAAAAGCTATTTTTTCCGACTTTGCATATCTGTACCAAGTTTCATTCAAATCTGAACAAAAATGAAAATAAAATTTGAACCCTCGGGCGGGAAATATTTTCAGATGAAATTTGAAAATATGACTGAGAGAAAATTTTATTTATCTACGGATTTGAATGATACTTGGCACAGATAAGCAAAATTTGAAAATAATGTGGGCTAGACTCATGTACTTTTTCCAATTTTCGCTATAGAAAACGAGTTATTCAAAGAATACGGTTTTTCCATTTTCTTTGTTTAACTCGTCTTCTATGGCGAAAATTGAAAAAGTACTTGAGTGCAACCCCCATTTTTTTCAATTTTACATATTTTTGCCAAGTTTCACAGCGATCGGGCAGTTAATAAAAAAGTTTTTGAAGTAAAAAAAAATGAAATGTAAAAAAAAACGTCCCCCCCCGGTCCCAGCCCCCTATTTTACCCACTTAGGGTTACACCAGGAAGCAAAGAGCGTAACGGGAGGACCCAAAAGTGACGTCATCATCGACGAATCTATGGCTGAGCAGCCTAAGAGTATTTTAACTAATTTCACCAGAAAAAATCGTCTTAAATTGCGAAATTCATCATCAGCGTATAAATAAATGAAGATAATATATACTAATTTGGCAATTATCTATAGAAAATTGCAGTGCATGTTGGTGAAAACTTTCACAACACTAGCGCCGAATTTTTTCCTGTACGGCGACTCAATTTAACTTCTTTTTCTTGATTGAAGCCTTATTTACACTTCATATTCACTTCACAGTACTCTTCACAGAGTATATATATTCTTTACCAATAAATATAAGCCCAATTATAGCAAATTTTGTACGCGAAAGAAACCACAGTAACAGTTAGCCTATTGCTCGAACTTTCTGTACTTGGCGACAACATTTTTCGATATTTTGCAGCTCAAGTAGCTGGCTAGTCTTGAGCGGGAGACTGAATGAAATAAATCGAAAAAAATAGGATGATATGTTCGAGAAAATAATAACGATTGGCTGAGGTCCCACACCTAAAACACTTCTACTCGTCGATGTGATGTAAATTTGCTACGTGCGGTCACAGCTGTATTTTATTTCAGTCCTATTGAGTCCTCTCGTTGCTTTCTTTGCTTCCTGGGTTACACTGTAAAAAATTTTGCCTGCGAGTCCGTCTGATGTATAGCTAATGTTTAGTGGTAAAAAAGGAATTTCGATATTTGGAAGGTTTATGGGGTACAGTCCCCTTAAGCATGATGAAAGCAGGAAAGCACTCGTCTGATAAGTATTATCTTTTGTACACTGGAGAAGAACTATAGAGAATTATACTATAATTTCACATAAAAACTATGAAAAATAAATCAATCAATAAAAAATATAGTTTTTTAATAAAAAATTGCCAACCCTGTCAGCAATAGGCTTCAATTAGTGTGGAAACGTAAAAAAAAAGAAATATATTCTGGTTGGGATTCAGTAGATTTCAGCCTATTTCGGTCGATTTCGGTGTCTAGGATGACCGTGTTCAGGATGTGAAAGAGGCAGACTTCTCAGGATCTCTATGTGAATCGTTGGACTACATTAAAACATTTGCTGAAAACCCAACAAAGACCATTTCGATGTCATAATGCAGCATGCCTCTCTCCCCTCAAAAAAAAAAAAAATCATCATATTTAGTTCACAGAAATCTAAGGCTTCAGTAAATGGATGTAAAGTAGAGGTGGAAACTTCTGCCTGGTCATTGGGTTAAACACGTAGGGAAAGAGCAGATCATTGGCATTTTCAGCTATTATGGCAGGGGAGCTGATCAGTAAAAGCAGGTAGCAAGCGTTCCCAAATGTTACTCGTCAAGTGTCAGATGCATGACACGTAAAAATCCGAGCAACAAGCAAGCTTCAGACAGACTACGTTGACGCTAGCTAGACCAGAATATTAATTCATTTCAAAATTAAGCTGATGTACCAGTAAAGCGAATTGAGAATGCGGTCTCTGAAACGATATAAATAAGTCAATCGATGTACCACTGTCGTATATTAATAATCTTGTATTTGCATCTGAAACGCACGAAAAAATTTTCCTACAGGGTTCCGTTTCTAGTAAACACTCCTGTTCTTTCGCGTAGCTTTGTAAGTGCGTGCACAAAGTTAATGTTACTTAGGAATTTTGGTTATTTCCCGGGTACAAATAAAAATTAAAACATTAATCATCGGCAAGACTTGACATGTGTGAGAAGCCAACCGATACTCTGCCAGCAGCCTGCAAGAAGCCACATGTTAACAAACTGGTAACCATCGTGATGTCAAAATTTGTTTGAGTAAATTCGGCAGGATACAGTTTTAAAATTTGTAATTATTAAAGGTCACCAATTTTTTAAGAGTTACCTAGGATGGCACCATATGTAGAGACTCATTACTGAAATTGTTAGCATATTCATTACTGCATTTCTCGACAATTAAATAATGAACATAAGAACAGATTCATGTAAAGAAGTACGTAAGGAACTGATTAAAATATAGCGAATTGTTTTTTGCGTTCCTTTCCCTGACGCCATATAACGATAAAGTCCCACCCATTTCACTCCTGTGAATTTATTCATATCTAATGAAAAGAAGGATAATGAGATTTCGCTCTTTTGTACTGCCAATAAGTGTAATCCACAGCCAAAATTAAATTTAAGTGAGCTGCTAAGACTAGAATACCGTGAACACCGACTACAATTTCCTAGTTTTATCGAATTTCAGAAATTCTAGACAGCGATCAATATCAATTGCGGTATACGCTGTCGTGTTGTGTTGAGGGAAGTTACTAACCCATACAGAAATTCTTATTATTCTTTATTATAAGAATATATTATTACATAATGCACTGTAACCTACTATTTGATACGTCTTTAAATGTAAGTATCTTGAAATTTCTTCATTGCATACATCTTATATCTAACATATTTTGAAGAAAGATGCATGGGTCTAGTTATAATGTATGCAGTGCAATATTGATGCTGCACGATGTTCCTTAAACAACAAATGTCTATGACTGCATTTTTCAATGTCAAGTTATTTCCACTATCACCTCGCTAAATGGTACGCAACTTTGGCCTAGCTATGCATCATTAACTTGCGTCGGGACAACTGTCTGTTCACCCAATTCATGAAATTCACCGCTACCCTAATGCCTCCGTCAGTCTTTCTTTATCCTAAGATAGTCAAAACTGTGTGTTGTTCTGATATTATCTGTTGGTGCTTTTAATATTTCCAGTCAAAACTAGAGTCTTAGCGGAAACCAGAGCTCGCAGCATAGCTCAACAAACACACTCGACAACAATCTGAGAGGCACTAAGCCGCGAACTGACATTGATCGCTTGGTGCGCACTCACATGTAGAGAACAGATACTGCTACCGATACAGCATCGCTTCTACTTTGTCATAGCAGGTTCTATGTTTTGAAAATATCAAAGACATACGAGCAATTTTTAACTAGCATCAAAGTAATAAGCTAAATTTCAAAGTACCTACTACCATCATATATCAATGTATTGTGGAAATAATATTGACACACATAGTGACATTAATGAAATATTATTAAATAACGAAGAAATATTATCATATAGCATAGTAACACATATCTAATATTATCAAAATCACAATAAATCTTTCAATGTGGACAGATACCTGCGTGGGATGCTCGGCAAAAAACCCAGGATCCTACACACAAGAACTACAACGTTAACGAGCTCGTGCGAAGTACGCTACTATTTCCCAAACCATCTAGGTCGAATTATGATTAATGATTCATTAAATCAAGTTTTTTTATATCTTAAAGAAAGAAATAGTTACATCGCTTAATTTTCTACTACCGCCTAGGGTACGGGTGCCAAAAGTGGCGTTCAAAAAATAAGTACGAATGTCGACAAATTTCTCAGTAACTTAACGTTTCGGGAAGTTAAATATTTCCCATCATCAGAAATGCAAAAAGGATGACCAAAAAGAATATATTATTTTGTATGAACTAAGTCTGGACATATGTTAGTAGGGGGGGGGGAGCTAAAAGGAAAATGACTACAGTGCGCAATGAGGGTCCCTATATAAGCGTCGGACGGTATGGGAAGCGGAGGGAAACGGGCAAATACAGTCGGAGTGAAACGCGTCAGTCATGGATCCTGACGAGTGATACGGCTGAAGTCATTATGTTGAGGCTAGGTTTTGTTCTATGGTTATGTAGTGATTCTAGAGTTGTGAGTTCTATTGGATTAGAATAAGCCATGATAGAGAAGTTTTTTCTGCTAATTGGATGCTTGTTTTGCTCTGCATGAAGACGGGGAGCTGAATGTGCAGGTTTTGCTAGTGTGGTAAGCTTGTTCTGCTTGACGCACCTAAATGTTGGTCAACGCAGGCTTTGAAATGCTATCCAGTGCTGTCGATGTACAGAGCTGAGCAGCTCGTGCAAGAAAAGGCGTAAACAACACTGGACATAAAGTTTATGGGAGGTTTATCTTTGAATTTATATAGAATCCTAAGGTAGATGTCCTTTTGCAAGAGAACCTAAGTTTATGTGCGGGTAGGCCTCGGAGAGGAAAGCTTTCAGTGAATTGACTTTATCGACAGTTGTTTTGTTGTAGTATGGGACTTAGTTGGTGCAGAATAAAATATTCTTTTTAGTCATCCGTTGTAGGTCATAATTTTTGAATTTTTGAGGATGAGAATTAACTTTCCGAAACGTTAAATTTTAGAGAAATTTGTCTACATTCGTACTTATTTTTTTAAATTGGTGTTCATTTTAATAGCATATACCTAAACAAGTACTCCTTCTGTTCTGAAATAGCTCTTCCTCAGCTACAAATTTCAATTTCCTCATTTTGGAGTACCAAGATGAGGCAGTTGACATTTGTGGCTGTGAAACAACGATTTCAGAAGAGAGAGAGTACCAAGATCCGGCAATAGAAATTTGTGGCTGTGGAACAACTATTTCAGAACAGAGGAAGTAGTATCCATGCATCTGATAGGGGAGAAATATAGTTAATTTCTTAATACATGTACATGTAGGTGAGCACAAAAGTTCATGCTCTATATATGACATTGGCTTTAAAGTTCTTAAGATCATATTGCGATGTCTCAAACTTGAACTCTTTACAGCCCAAAACGAACTTTTAGTTAGAAATTTAAAAGCGAAGAAAAGAGTTAATAAAATCATTGCTTAGGTAATTATTGAAAACGTTTCGGAATCCAGCTCCATTATCAGTTCAAATCTGAAAAGGTGTAAACAAATTATTCTAAGTGATGTAGTCGCACTAAGCACAGTCTAAACGAACCTAGCTAAACACAATTACGCTAAACAAAGTATTAAAATGGAATCTAAAATGGCGGAATTCATGCACATATTTGTCGTACGACAACTCCTGCCGCGATGCTCTGCTATTCTGGTTGAAGGGCTTCGTGACGTCATTCCGACATTCGATGATGTGCAATGCGCACAACAAAATTTATACACCACAGAGCACCGCAATCGCGGAAGGAGAGAATCTTTATAATGGAAAAAGGAACCAATTTTGAAACTGTTATCCAGGATAGAACATAAGCTGTGATTTGAAAAATAGAAGGAAAACAAAGCGCTGAGTTCACAGAACAATTTTTCCGATACAGAACCAAAGTACGGATGAACACAGTAAATACGCTGGCTGTTATGGAGGGAACTAACGGGAGAAACAGTATATTTTTTGTCGAGAAATGTCTTAATTTGTGTATTGATGAGGTCAAGGGGAAATGCATTGCTCATAAAAAAGATCTTAAGAAGTCGAAATCCGTATGAAGATCACAGCAATTGGAACAAACGCGGTAGGCTCTATTGATTAAAATCTAAACACTGTTCATTTTAAATTTGTGGAAACAACAACTAAAAAAGCTGGTGCTGAGGCCTGTGAAGGTTGCTTTGCGGTAAAAGGAAGTCTTAAATTGATTATTATTTCGCGATACTCGACAATGTAAGAAAGGAATGTAACCGCCACTTCCCAACTCCATAGTGAAATTAATGCATGGGTGCTTACTATTGAGGTACTGTAATTTAAAAATAGTCTCAGATGACTAGGGTCACGAAATAAAAGGAACGTATCGTCAACATACCGATTGTAAAATACAGGTTTGAACTCAGATGGACATTGGACAATCTAGTCACCAATTAGCCTCGTAATAACATTTGCTAAAGTTGGGCCAAGGGGAAGACCCTTGCCTAGGCTTTCTATTTGCTTATATAACTTTCCTGCAAAATAAAAAAGAATTCAAAACTAACAGTTCTAACAGAGATTTAAAATGGGACCTACCTAAGCCAAACACTTCATTTACATTGGTGAATAACAGCTGCAAACATATATCAATTGTCTCCCTCAATGGGATATTGGTAAACAAATTCTCAACATCAAATAAAGCCATGATTAAATCTTGTGCATTTTCACAAGATTCGTTTGCCCATACGTTTTTTTTGTTAAACATAACGCAGAAAGTTACAGATGGATCATAATGAAGCTTGCAGGGCCTCTAAGGAATGTTCGAGGAATACATGAGCTGATTGTAGCAATGATTTGTTCGTACGCTTGTCTCACTACTTGCATGTCCGTTTACCAAAATATAACTCAAATAGTTATATACGGATCTTTATAAAATTCACATTAGTTGCTAGGAATATCACAAGAAACACATGATTAAACTTTCCTGATGATTAAAAGAAAATCCTGGATTCAAGATCAAGTCAAGTATTTCATAAGCATTGGGTTACTTGGCTGAGGTGTGTGCTCTCGTTCGGAGTGAGTCTCCAGTTTGATATGAAACGTGTCAGAAGATGCTAATCATTTGCTGTACATCTGAATGCGCAAAATGAATTACGACATAAGCATGATTATTATACCTAATTCACGCCTGTGATTTCGTCAGTCCAAGTTACTCGTTTAGTTTGTAATTATTATTATAGCTTTATTGAATCACACCAGACTGGCGACGTGGGAACGGAGAAACTCCACGAGGTTGACAAACCCTACCAACGAGCCCAGCGTGTGAAGAAAAAATAAGAAAGAGAACATTCGAGATTACTGAATAGCTCTGTGTACGGATCGTTTAAAGCTGCCAATACCCGCACCAGCAAAGACAGAGCCATGAAGACCATTCCAAATATCCACACACGATAGAAAAAACGAACGAAAATAATGGCCCGTATGGCATCGTAACGGTTCCAAGAAAATCAGACAGTAGATGACTAGGACAGTTATAAATTTTATACAAAAAGCAGACCCCACCAACTCTGCGACGATGTGCCAGATCACAAGTCGCAACACCATCCAGCATGAACCAACATCGACGAACCACTTTGTCAAGCAAACACAGATGACAATCGGCAGCGGAACCCCAGACTACGGAGCAGTACATTTATGCCAGAAGAAAGAAGACATAGTAATTAAAGCAGCGACGTGAGGCAACTGAACGAATGTGGGGCTCAAACGTCAACTTTGGATCAAAATTGACACACAGGATTACCAAGTCATCAACCACAGGAAGTGATACACCATCCAGTATGAGTGCAGAAAAGGAGGTATCACTGTACGCAACCTGGTCACGAGCATGGTCTTAGTCTTGCCCGCATTTATCCTCATCCCCCATCCTAGAACAACAGGAAGCAATCACTTCCAAATCATGCTGAGTGGATTCTGGAACTTCCAGCCTATCACTAGGCTTATCGCAAACAGCCAGTAGAGTAACATCATCAGCGTAACCAACAAGTAAATTATTTTACGAGATCAAGCAGGTCCGCCGTATCTACAGAGAATAACAAAGTTCCCAGAACACTACTCTGGGCGACACAACAAACCACGTCCAAAAACTCACTTCTATTCCCATCACAAACTAGACATTGACGTCTGTTAGATAAAAACTGACTAATTTCCGCGAAAACTGAGGCCCCAATACCCATCAATTTCAGCATATGAAGCAGCCCAAGGTGATTTAGGCGATCAAAAGCAGCACTGAATTCAAGCTGTACCAACCTTTCCTCATGACCTTCATCAAGAGCCAGGTGCAACACATGAGAAATATGAAGCAGAGCATCACAAGTTCCCAAGCCCTTACGAAAACCATACTGTGTTGGGGAAGGACACCCTGTTTCTCAAGAAAACAACTCAACCTCGACGCAACTAACCCCTCATACTCTTTCGCTAAAACAGGTGTGATCGAGATGGGTTTATAGTCGGAGGTTCCGGATGAAACAGAGCCCTTCGGAACAGGCGTCACATGGGCGAAACGCCAGCCCTCCGGCAAGAGCCCAGCTGCAACATCCGACGGAACAAGGAAGCAAGCGCGACTGCGAGCACACCAGCCACCCTCCGTAGAAAAAGAGGAAACATACCCGATGCAACAGTACCCCCATATGGGTCCAGGTCAAGAAGAAGGCGGTGCACTTCAGAAGATATGAAAGCAAAACCAGAGAACCTCGGCTCGATAACACATGCTAAAGGAATGCACCCCGGTCCCAGCTCTGCTTCCCATCAGAGTTGCGCAACAAAATGTCCGCCTTGGCAACGGGGCCCGCAACATGATCACCACCCACACCAATTAAAGGGGAGACAGGAGAGCTCACACCAAGCACAGCGCTCTTCAAGGTGAACGGATGAAAAACATGGCTGACAGAAAATGCTAGCTAACAAAGACGATATGCTGGTACCCAGAGAATGGAAGCAAAAAATGAAAATATTGAAGCAGAAGTGGCTCTTCTTCAGTAATTTATTTGGCTCTTTCATTACTTAAAAGTAATAAAAATCTACCCTCCTCGTTCGCGGATGACACAAAAATATGAGCTGCGGTATAGTTTGTGGCAGACGTATGAAATGTACATTTAGACCAACATCATCAAGACATTGGGTAACAACATGATCTTGAACGAAACAAAATTCGAAGCGTTGCGGTAGGGGAAAACTCTGCTCTCACTGTATCGCGTTCTACACGACGAGAAATGGGAGTGAAATCGAAAGAGAGCAAATTTTGGACTTTGGGGTGAGAATACAAGATAATGCAATTTTGAGGATCAAATATGGCTTGAGTTGCTTCCATAGGCACGAAATAGAGCGGATAGTTGCTTTTGAACTTCCTCTATACGAGAGGCAAAGACAATGCTCACAATATGGAAACAACTGGTACTGCCGAGGATTGAATACTGCTCACCTCTTTTGATACCGAGCAAACGGTACGACCTAGTGCACCTCAAGGCTATCCCGAGATCGTCCACCGCTAAAATTAAAGCATGCAAGGATCAAACTATCACGAATGCTTTGCCCACCTTCACATGTAGCTGCTCAATTGAACGGATATTCGAGCTCTGTACGATCATATAATTATGTTTGAAAATTTCTTAAGGAATTGCTGTCAATGTCAACGACCGGATTTTTGCCAGAGAGGCAGACCGTTTTGGTCGCACTTGTAAAGTGCGAATTCTGATCAGAATGGTGTTAATGCAATAGCCACGAAGTATTCTACTAGCTTCACTGTCCGGGTGGCAGAGATGTTCAACAAACTGCCAAGTCATTATTGAAATGCCACCGGTATTCAATCAATCAACTTTATTTGGTACTCACAGGGGTGATACAATAGTTATATTGAACATAGTTATCACTAGACTTAAATTAAATACAGAGTGCTTGATAGCCTTAGTACACGGTACACCGCATTGCAGCTCATTGTTTGGCCTCTGTTTGGTAAGAGTATGCACTGCCATCGGCTATACATATTTGACAGTCTGTAGCAAGGGTCATCGCAGACCACGTTTATCAGCGAATTAGCTGATTTTTCTATCCTGTATTGGAGACTGTAAGCACATTTCCTTGTTCTGACCTTCAGACAGTCAGTATACTTATG
>LQNS02278157.1:17767547-17783357 GCA_001587735.2 Parhyale hawaiensis | reverse complement strand
GTTTATTGACATTTTCTTCTTCTACGCCATCGCTCAGCTCTTCGTCGTGTGCGTAACACACGTGGCTGTCTACCGCTGGCTCATCTACTTCAACAATCTAAAAGCTGCAGCTGCTCAAAAGCGAGCAGATTCGACCGTTGAATCGGGTACCACTGGCAAAGAAAGTCAAATGCTGCCATCGCCCCGTAGGTTTTTTAACAAAGTAGATGCTGCAGTTGAGGATGAACATGATGATCCCGAGAACCTTCTGTCTAAGGACCACGACTCTCCGACCTACAGCAGCTCGCGTCAGAAGTCGAAGGAACCTCAGGCTGGTGTCAGCAGCGATCACCCTGAAAGTGCAAAATTTGAGGCCATGTACAAGCATTTCAAGTACGCTTACTTTATTTGGTTTGCTATCATAGGCATCGTAGGTACTCTTTGCGGTGGTCTGGCTGCTTACTGGATTTATACTACAAGGAAGGATGTCTATGATGGAAACCCTTTGCTCCTTAATGAGAATTAAAATTATATGATCGGGATAGCTGCGGTGTGACAGCCCACAGCAGCTAAGAAGAATTTATGATGATTCTATACGTGAGATGAGGGGATGTACGAATGACTTTCATGTTATTTTTTACAGAATTGTATTATTGGTATTATGTATGTGAGGGATAAGATCTGCATAAACATTTCTTATATGTTTTTCTGATTGCAAATCATCGTGAGATATATGATAAACTTGCAATGCTCGCTTATGAGAATAATCATAAAATCGAAAATGATTCAACGACGATGATGGGAGAGATAAGCGGCATACGTTTTATGCTCATTTACGTGCGTGCGTAACACAATTAGAACGATTGTTTTGTGCTCGAGATGAAAGGTGTTTCACCATCATCCGCTGTTCATATGCTAGTAGTGACAAGGTTTGTTCTGTGCCCGAGATTAGTGAGGGTGTTTGACGATCATCTGTTGCCCTTTGAGAGAACTACGAGAATTGCTTCGACCTTAATAAAATGGGTGTTTAACTAAAATTCGTGCCACATTTCACAGAATTAGATTGATTAAGCAGGGCCTGTAAAAATTCTACAAAACATGAAGTTTGTTCTTCAGTAATGCTCGGAGCTTTGACATGGATTGAAGTAAAATATATTCCACTGTAAGCCAAATTGGTCATCTCTTTCATAATTGTGCTTGTCTCTCCATTAGCTATTTAGTTTCTAGATAGTTAGTACGGCCGTGACGCTTCCATCAGTGTTAGACAGGGAACATTAGGGCATTGGTGAGGTATCCTTGATATGACCAGGAAAGGGATCAATAAGAGAACGAGTCACTTCAAAGTGAAGCTGTTACATGCCCACAGGGCTTAGATAGAAGATTCACTGCCTGGCCTGGAATATTTTCCACCCTTTGTGTACATAATACGGGTCCGAGAGCATATAAATGAGGAACAATTATTCTTTTGTTCTGAAGAATTTCCACAGATTCCTTCAGTATTAGATACGAGACAGTTTGGATGATATGGGTCTGAGATATCACTGAAGAACATTGATTTTGTTCTGTGGAATTTTGCACAGATTCCAGCTTGTATCTGCAATCTGCGGAGGTAGCCGAAAACTTTTAAAACTCCTGTTATTCCGGGTCTCCATAATAGCTGTGCTATTTTTCTCCCACCAAATTCCGATAGCGTTTCGCGCACGCTAATCATGGACGGACAGAACCACAAGCAGACTAATGATACAAACAAGCATCGATCACAAAAAATCCACAGACCAAAAGTTTTAAGTTTCATTGATGTCTGGGCATGCATATTGGCTACAGAGTATGAATGTGTCGTGCGCTGCACAAACAAATGGAAGTACAGGCGGTCAGCTTCTAAGCACAGCTCAGCTGTACCTCGAGATTCTTGTGACGTCATCGTTCAGACGTCAGCACTGTGCCATAAACAATTTCATTTAACGAGAAAATATTGGGACTGAGCAGAACTAAAAAATATTTGTAAACGAATCGTAAATTTAATTGAAGAAATGAACTGCATATTTTTAAGAAAACGTCGTAGAAAGTCTAATGACTCTCAGTATGATATAATTTTAAAAAAGCCTTCTGGGTACAGTGTTCATTTGCCATTAAGCGTCAACGAAATTTCAACCGGCTGGAGCTACGTAGATGAACTCGTATCCTATATACCAACTTATGATGAAAACAACAAAATGACAAATATGACGTCATCATTCAGCCAGAATTTCCTTGCAAAAAAACTGAAGAAATGCCTGTTTGTCTTCTTTAGTCTGTGGTGTACTGTAAGCTAGACAACACGTGTGTGGCCTGTGAGACGTATCAGCTTGGGACCGATGACTGTCATTCCGGAGGCCGTATCAATGATACTCTGTTTACCCCATTCTAATACTGAGAGTATAATTTGTAAAAGTACGCATGGATATAAACATAATCTGAACAGTACAATAGAAGTGACCATCGGGACCTGTGGAAAGTACAAGGTTATCCATAATTCTTCGCTTTATTTTAGCCAACGATAGTCTACGCCAGGAGTCGGCAACCTCCGGCCCGCGAAGGCCCTGAGTTCGGCCCGCTGCCCAATGATTTCTCTGTGTGTGTATTTTATATTTAGCAAAAGTATTCGCTTTGTGAGATTTATGCTTACCCACCTCGTCTAACCTATGACGCACCTAGTCTAATCTAAAGCAGCATGTCTAACCTATGACGCACCTAGTCTAATCTAAAGCAGCTCGTCTAATATATGACGCGTCTGGTTCAATCTAAAACAGTTCGTCTAAGCTAACGATATAGTATAGCGTACTGCATCTAACCTAGCGCTTCTGGTCTAACGAAATTATTTAAGAAAAACACTTCATCTAGTCCAGGGGTTCCAAATGAAGTGCTCGCATCTCTCGTAGGTGCGAGATTTTGAACACTGCAATTCAGTTAAAAGTTAATTAAAATCACTTTGTTTCACAAACTGAGTAGAGATTTCATTCTATATCATATGAGGTACTTATTTTCCGTAAGATGGATGAAAAAACATCAGATGTTCTCTGGGGGTGCCAGGTATCGGCCAAGTTGAAGACCACTGTTAACACAAATTGTTTAGTTTAATCATGTATTATAACACAATTTGTCTAACGTAATCAACTCGTCTACCCCTTAATAAGGGCAGGGGATGGGCCATAGGCCATAAGGTTAGATTAGTTAGGTTCGTCCGTCCTACGTTATGGGGCGCGGCGACCCCAGGGGTTCATTAGGTTACATTAGCCATTAGCTGCGCCTTCGGGACGTCTATCTTTCGTGTCCACTTTGCTTCCTTCCATTTTCATACTCCTACTTGCTTAAGCTTTATTCTGATCTTTCTCTTCTTTGCTGTTCCCATGCGAGTTGATCCTGTGTGGGAACACCTTCGTGCATGGGTTCCCCATATTTCTATCATCATACTATATGTCCTTTGCTTCTTCCTCTGTCAGATCGCCATTGTTGCGGAGACGGAGGCTTAAACTACCCAATAAAATAATCACTTCGTCTAACATTAATATGCATTGTAATCCACTTCATCTAATCTAGCGCATCTACTCCATGCAATGCACCTCGTCTATCCTAACGCACGCCATCGAAGCTAATGCAACTTGTCTAACCTAAAGCACGTCGTCTGACCTAACACACTTCGTCTAGCCATGTGCGAGGGAAACTAATGCAAACTAAATATATTAGTTCTAGAGGTCACATTTTCATGTGTAGTTGTAAGGCTGTCGAAACACTACGGTAATGAGGTAGTTTTCTTTGATTTGTATTACATAGCACAAGCAGGTGAATACAAACAATTTCTTTCGTACGTTGACAATAAAATATGAAACTGCGAAGCTGCTGCAAATTCACGCGTTTGAAGAGCATTGAGCTAGAGCTGGTTTACGGCGTTCATAATGTAGGGTATAATACTACCTGGCTCATGTCGGTTCTACTCAATGATCTTATATTATGATGGATCATAGACATTTTCGTGACTAGTACATAATATCATGATTATATCCACATTACGCGCAGCCATACGTTTGGTCTTGTATATGAAACACAACTCAGTGCACTCGTCATTTTAATTATTTTTCTGACATATAACTCAGGGAAAGATTATATGTTGAACAACTTTGTCTTAATATGTCTTACTAGCAACTGTAACTCTGAACAATCTAACTTAAACTTTAATACATGTGGCAACAGCATTTCATTGCATTGGTTCAGAGGCAGCTACTTCAGCATTGCCGGGTTTTAGCACTGACTTGCTAACTTATCTTAACTTAATGATTATTCACAGGAGGTTTAGATGACGTTATGCGCGCCGCCCATCTTGTCCAGAGGTGATGTATCAGTCCGTAACCAGCGGGATGGCTAGTAGCGAGTTATCCCCACATTGCACGTAGCCGCTTACAGTTGGTTTGTCTGGCATTATCAGTAAATATGCGTCCAATAAGTTTTAAATTCCATAGTCTCAGTACCGGTGGCATTTCAACAATGCCGTGGCAGTTTGTTGAACATCTTTGCCACCCGGACAGTGAAACTAGTAGAGTACTGCGTGGCTATTGCGGTAACACCATTTTTATCAGAATTCGCTCATCACAAGTGCGACCGAAACAGTCCGCCTATCTGGCAAAAATCAGGTCGTTGACATTGACAGCAATTCCTTCCAGAATATACAAACATAATTATATGATCGTACAGAGCTCGAATCTCCTTTGAATTGAGTACATGTGAAGGTGGGTAAATCTTTCGTGATAGTTTGATCTTTGCATGCTTTAATTTTAGCGGTGGACGATCTCGGCATAGACTTGAGGAGCTCTAGGTCTTACAGTCTTACCGTTTGCTCGGTATCAAAAAAGGTGACCAGTATTCTATACTCGGCAGTAGCAGTTGTTTCCATATGGTGAGCATTGTCTTTGCCTCTCGTGAAGAGAAAGTTCAAAAGCAACCATCCGCTCTATTTCATGCCTATGGAAGCAACTCGAGTAGTACCTATGTGATCAATAAAATGACATTATCTTGTATTCTGATCCCAAAGTTCAAAATTTGCTTTCTTTCGATTTCACTCCCATTTCTCGTCGTGTAGGAACGCGATACAGCTAGGGAAGAGTTTTTCCCTACCGTAACGATTCGCATTTTGTTTTGTTCAGATTAATGTTGTTACCCAATGTCTAGAGAAGATGTTGGTTAAATCTAACTGTACATTCCGTACGTCTGCCACTAACTATACCGCGGCTAATATTCGTGTGTCATCCGCGAACGCGGGGATAGATTTTTATCACTTATAACTAATAAACGAGCTAGATAAGTTACGGAAGAAGAGCCAGTTATGCTTTAGTATTTTTATTTTTTGCTTCCATTCTCCAGATACCAACATATCGTCTTTGTTAGCTAGCATTTTCTGTCAGCCATGTTTATCATCCATCCACCTTGAAGAGCGCTGTGCTTGGTATGAGCTTTTCTGTCTCCCCTTTAATTGGTGCTAGCGGTGATGTTGTTGCGGACCCCGCTGCCAAGGCGGACTTTTGTTGCGCTGCTTTGATGGGAAGGAGAGCCGGGACCGGGGGTGTATTCCTTTAGCGTGTGGTCCTGAGCCTAGGTTCTCCGATTTTGCTTTCAGATATTCAGAAGTGCACCGCCTTCTTCTTGACCTGGACCTCTATGGGGGCACTGATCCATCGGGTATGTTTCTTCTCTTTCTTCAGAGGGTGGCTTGTGTGCTCGCAGCCCCGCTTGCTTCCGTGTTCCGTCGGATGTTACAGCTGGGCTCTTTGCCAGAGTGCTGGTGTGTCGCCCATGTGACGCCTGTTCCAAAGGGCTCTATTTCATCCCGAACATCCGACTATAATCCAATCTCGATAACACCTGTTTTATCGAAAGTTAATGAGAGGTTGGTTGCGTCGAGGTTGGGCTGTTTTCTTGAGAAACAGGGTGTCCTGCCCCAACACAGTATGGTTTTCGTAAGGGCTTGGGAACTTGTGATGCTCTGCTTCATATTTCTCATGTTTTAGAGCTGACTCTTGATGGGGGTCATGAGACAAGGTTGGTACAGCTTGACTTCAGTGCTGGTTTTGATTGCGTGAATCACCTCGGGCTGCTCCATAAGCTGAGATTGATGAGTATTTGTGGTACAGTTTTCGCGGTAATTAGTCAGTTTTTATCTTACAGACGTCAATGTGTAGTTTTTGATGGGAAGAGAAGTGAGTTTTTGGACGTGGTTTCTGGTGTTCCACAGGGTAGTGTTCAGGGCCCTTTGTTATTTATTGTATATATGTACAGTGGAGTTGTTTGATCTCGTTAATAATTTACTTGTTGGTTACGCTGATGAAGTTATTTTGCTAGCTGTTTGCGATAAGCTTAGTAATAGGTTGGAGGTTTCAGAATCCATTGAGCATAATTTGGAAGTGATTGATTCCTGGTGTTCTATTTGGGGGATGAGGCTAAATTCGGGTAAGACTGAGACATTCTCGCGACCAGGTCGCTTACAGTGAGACCTCCTTTTCCAGCACTCATACTGGATGGTATGACGCTACCTGTGGTTGATGACTTGGTAATCTTGGGTGCCAATTTTGATACAAGGTTGACGTTTGAGCCTCACATTCGTTCGGTTGCCTCACGTGCATCGCAGAAAATTGGTCTTATGAGGCGGGTGTGGAGGGTGCTTGGCTCGGTTGAATTGACACGTCGCTGCTTTAATTGCTATGTCATCCCTCTCCTGGCATAAATGTACTGCTCCATAGTCTGGGGTTCTGCTGCCGATTGTCATCTGTGTTTGCTTGACAATTAGTGGTTCGTCGACGTGCGTTCATGCAGGATGGTGTTGTGCCTTGTGATCTGTCGTATCGTTGCAGAATTGGTGGGGTCTGTTTTTTGGATAAAATTTATAACTGCCCTAGTCATCCACTGTCTGATTTTCTGGGAACCGTTACGATGCAATACAGGTCATTATTCTCGTTCGTTTTTTCCATCGTGTGTGGATGTTTGGAACGGTCTTGATGGCTCTGTCTTAGCTGGTGCGGGTATTGGCAGCTTTAAACGATCCATACACAGAGCTATTCAGTGATCTCGAATCTTCTATTTCTTCTTTTTTTCTTATTTTCCTCACTCGCTGGGCTCGTTGCGTGGGGGTTTGTCAACCTCATGGCGTTTCTCCGTTCCTACGTCGCCAGTCTGGTGTGATTTAATAATAATTATCACGCACTAAACGAGAAATTTGGACTGACGAAATCACAGGCTGTGAATTATAATAATCATGCTTATGTCGTAATTCATCTTGCACATTCAGATTTACTGCATATGCTTAGCATCTTCTGACACGTTTCATATAAAATTGGAGACTCACTCCAAATGAGAGCACATACAGTATCTCAGTCAAGCAACTTAATGCTTACGAAATACTTGACTTGATGTTGAATTCAGGAT
Source organism: Parhyale hawaiensis (assembly GCA_001587735.2). Lineage (NCBI taxonomy): Eukaryota > Metazoa > Arthropoda > Malacostraca > Amphipoda > Hyalidae > Parhyale > Parhyale hawaiensis. The sequence continues at coordinate 17,775,932 of LQNS02278157.1, read as the reverse complement.
TTTGTTTTAATCATCAGTAAAACTTAATCATGTGTTTCTTGTGATATTCCTAGCAACTAATGTGAATTTTATATAGATCCGTCCATAATTTTTTGAATAATATTTTGAAACAAATGATAAGATAACATGAATGAAAGATGAAACATTACAAAAATTAATTCACGGAAAATGGTCAAAACTTTCAAGTTTTTGTTTTAAGCTCAAAAAGTGTCCTCAGGTATGGGGCTATAACGTCCCAAATTTTTAGGGGGCTAGCAGCACTAGAACCCCCCGAAACAGGGATGGAAGGGGGCAAAGGGAGCCGGAGAAGATCAAAAATTGACTGTTTCATTATTTATTCATCTAATACATAGCTATTTCATATTTTTAGTGGTGAATGACGAATGTAAGGTATTTGTAAGTGGAAATGTACTATAGATAAAACATGTCAAGTGCATTTCCACTGCAAACAGCGCATTTTTTACAAAAATTCATCCACAAAAACATAAAATTTGCCACCCGGAAAAATTGGATTTTTCAGAATAAAAAAGAATGTGAGTCGATGAGTTTTGGAATCCTTGAAAGATTCCCTACAAAACTAGGGAGGGATTTTATCAATTTTCTTTTAGTTTTTTTTTTATTATGTGAAATATCAAGAAAATTTACATATTTTATGAATTCTTCGGTAACCCATCTAAAGTCTCATGTCAATAGAAAAAGAAAAGGAAATTGAAAAAAAACCCTCCTCATCGTTGTTAGGAATATTTCAAGGCTTCTAAAACTGTCCTAAAGAAAAAACATTAAAATCTTATTTTCTGAAAAAACTAAGGCCTAAACGGAAGAAGTTACATGAACAAAATGTTTTTACTTTTTAAATTTACATCTCATGTGCAAATTTCAGAAAAATCGATTCAAAAATGAAAAAAAATTGAAAAGACCCCCTTAATTAAATTACCGCCCCAGTTCCACAACCTATTAACTGGTTTACCGCCAAGCAAGCCTTCAGTCTATCTTCAACTTTCGTAGTGTCGAGACCCATGAACACCAGCTCTAGTGATTTTGTGGTTCAAATTTAATTTTTGTAAAGTTACATTTTGGCTAACGGACATGCAAGCAGTGAGACAAGCGTAAGAACAGATCATTGCTACAATGAGCACATGTATTCCCCTAACCTTCCTTAGAGTCCCTGCAAGTTTCATCAAGATCCGTCCGTAACTTTCTGAGTTATGTTGCCATGAAAAAACATATAGACAATCAAACAAACAAACTGCTGGACGAATTTTCACTAAAAGTTAATTATTTGTTCCTTCTGGTATTATGTACCTAACAGTCCTAGTATTATACAAGGATTTTGTCAAAACTTTTATGAGTTACGTTGCTGACAGGCAGGCAAACTCCGACATGAATCGTAATACCTAATCTAATCTGAGTCCCTTGTGAACGTCATACTTAATGCACGTACTTTTGTGCTCACATACATGCACGTATCTATTAAGAAATTAATTATATTTTTCCCCTATCAGAAGGAAGGATACTACTCCCTCTCTGAAATAGTTGTTCCACAGCCACAAGCTTCAACTGCCTCATCTTGGTACTCCAAAATGAGGAAATTGAAATTTGTGGCTGTGGAGCAGCTATTTCGGAACAGAGGGAGTACTTGTTGAGGTATATGCTATTAAAATAAACGCCACTTTCAAAAAATAAGTACGATTGTCGATAAATTTCTCTAAAACTTACCGTTTCAGGAAGTTAACTCGCATCATCAGAAATTCAAAAATTATAACCTACAAAGGATAACTAAAAAGAATATTTTATTTTGCATGAACTAAGTCCCATACTACAGCAAAACCACTGTCGATAAAGTCAATTCCCTGAAAGCTTTCCTCTCTGAGGCCTACCCGCACATAAACTTTAGGTTCTCTTGCAAAAATACATTTACTTTAGGATCTTATTTTAAATTCAAAGATAAACCTCCCACAAACTTTCTGTCGAGTGTTGTTTTCGCCCGCCTTTTCTTGCACGAGCTGCTCAGCTCTGTACATCAGCAGCACTGGACAGCATTTCAAAGACAGCGTTGACCAATATTTACATAGGTATAACAAGCACAACAGGTTTACCACGAGCAAAACCTGCACATTCAGTTCCCCGTCTTCATGCGGGGCAAATCAAGCATCCAATTAGCAGGAAAGACTTCTCTATCGTAGCTTATTCTAATCCAATAGAACTCACAACTCTATAATCGCTTTATATCCATAAAACAACACATAGCCTGAACATAGTTTCAGCCATACCACTCGTCAGGATCCATGACTGACGCTTTTGCTTCCAATTGTATTTGCCCGTTTCCCTCCGCTTCCAATGCCGCCCGACGCTTATTTAGGAACCCTCATTGCGCACTGTAATCATTTGCCTTTTAGCTCCCCCCCCCCTGCTAACACATGTCTGGACTTAGTTCATGCAAAATATAATATTCTTTTTAGTCATCCTTCGTAGGTTATAATTTTTGTATTTTTCATCATGGGAGTTAACTTCCCGCAAAGTTGAGTTTAAAAAAAAATTGTCGACATTCGTACTTATTTTTTGAAAGCCACTTTTAGCACCCGCACCCTAGGCAATAGTAGAACATTAAGCGATGTGACTATCTCTTTCTTTAAAATATAAAAAATTGACGGTTTAATTATTTATTAATTATAATTCGACCTTGATGGAAAGGGAAATAGTAGCGTAATATATGTGGATGAGGATTTTCATCTCCACACACTTCGCACAAGCTCGTTAACGTTGCAGTTCTTGTATGTAGGAACCTGGGTTTGTGCCGAGATCAGTCATTGCATCCCACACCAAGTATCTGTCCACATTGAATGTAAGAATTATTGTGATTTTGATCAAGTTAGATAGATGTTACTTTGCTATATAGTAATATTACTTGGTTATTTGATAATATATCATTAATGTCACTATGTGTGTGTCAATATTATTTTCACGATAGTTTGATATATGTGTGATGGTATTAGGTACTTTGCTGTTTAACCATATTACTTTGACGCTACTTAAAAATTGCTCATATGTCTTTGATATTGTCAACACATAGAACCTGCTATGTCAAATTGAAAGCGATGCTGCATAGGCAACAGTATCTGTTCTCTACTTTTGTGTCCTCGCCAAGTGAGTAATGTCTGTTCGCGGCTTACTACCACTCAGATTGTTGTCAAGTGTGGTTGTTGAGCTATGCTGCGGGCTCTGGTTTCCGATCAGACTCTAGTTTTGACTAGAAAAATTAAAACCACCAACAGATTATATCAAGACAACACACACTTTTCACTATCTTGGGATAAGGAAAGACTGCCTGAGGCATTAGGGTAGCGGTGAACAGACAGTTTTCTCGATGCAAGTTAATAATTCATAGCTAGCCTAATGCGTACCATTTAGCGAGGTAATAATGGAAATAACTTTACACCGAAAAATTCAGTTATAGACTTTTGTTGTTTAAGGAACATACTGCCGCATCAATATTGTACTGCATGCATTATAACTAGACCCTTGCATCAATATGTTCGATATAAGATGTACGCGATGAAGAAATTTCAAAATACTTACACTTAGAGCCGTATCAACTACTAGGGTCTAGTGTATTAATATATTCTCATAATAAAGAACAATAAGAATTTCTGTATGGGTTAGTAACGTCCCTATAAATAATAAACACAACACGATAGCGTATACCTACCGCAATTGATTTTGATCACTGTCCAGCATTTCTGAAATTCGATCAAACTAGGAAGTTCTAGTCGGTATTGACGGCATTCTAGCCTTAGCAGATCACTAAAATTTAATGATGGTTGTGGATTACACTCATTGGCACTACACAAGAGCGGAATCTCATTATCCTTCTTTTTATTAGCAATGAAAAGATTCGCAAAAGTGACATAGGTGGGACTTTATCCTTATTTGAGGTCAGGGATAGGAACACAAAATACTATGCGCTATATTTTAATCAGTTCCTTACGTGCTTTTTCAATTGAATCTTTCCTTTAATTCATTATTTAATTGTCGGGAATGCAGTAATTAATAAACTAACAATTAATTGCAGAAATGAATCTCACCATATGTTGCCACCCTAGGTAACTCTTAAAAATTGGTGACCTTTAATAATTAAAATTTTGAAGCTCTAGCCTTCGGAATTTACTCAAACAAATTTTGACATCACGATGGCTACCAGTTGGTTAACATGTGGCTTCTTCCAGGCTGCTGGCAGAATATCGGTTAGCTTCTCATGCATGTCCAGTCTTGCCGATGATAAATGTTTTAATTTACATTTATACCTGGAAGACAACCAAAATTCGTAAGTAACATTATCTTAGTGCACGTACTTACAAAGCTGCGCGAAAGAAGAGGACTGTTTACTAGAAACGGATCCCTGTAGGATAATTTTTTTGTGGGTTTCAGATGAAAATATGAGATTATTAACATACGGTAGTGGTACATCTATTGACTTATTTAAATCGGTTCAGAGACCGCATGCTCCAGTCACTGTACTGGTTCATGAATTTAATTTAAAAATAAATTAATATTTTGGTCTAGCCATCATTAACTTTGTCCGTCTGAAACTTGCTTATTGCTCGGATTTCTAAGCGTTATGCATCTGACATTAACGAGTAACATATGGGAACACTTGCTATCTGCTTTTACTGAACAGTGCCCCTGCCATAATAGCAGCAAATGCCGATGATCTGCGCTCTCCGTACGTGTTTACCCCAATGACCAGGCAGCAGATACCCACCTCTACTTTAAATGCATTTACTGAAACCTTGGATTTGTGTGAAGTGAACATGATTTTTGGGGGAGGGGGTGGAGGCAAGCTGCATTATGACTGCGACATGGTCTTTGTCGCGTTATCAGCATTTTGCTGTCGTCCAACGATTCACATAGAGATCGTAAGAAGTCTGTCTCTTTCACACCCTGAACATAGGGATTGTAGCTAAGAGTCGCGAGAGCTTCAACTCCACAGTTATAGTAAAGACTAGTGGACCCGTGCGTGAAAAGTTCACGCAATAACCCATACGTTTGTCTAATGCCTCTAGGCCGGTGCGGAATCTCCCCTTCTCTTATTTGCTTCTTAATTTCTTAACTTTCTTCTTTTCTTCATTGATCCTTTGTCGTGCTGTCATCCTTAGGTCTGCTATATAGACAGGCAGAAGTAACATCTTGAGTAAAACACTACAACAAACTTAAACAAAATGGCAGCTTATAAACAATGTGTTCGCTCCGTAGCAAAGATACCGTTGATACCGTCTTTCCACCTCAAATATCTGTTTCTGAGGTGTTCAAATTTTGGCATATGTAGAGAAACCTGCTTCGTCAGAGGAAAAGGACAACAGTAAGCTAGAAGAAATAATTGTCTACTGTCCGTGAAAACCTACGTTCCGTCGGTTTCGTTGACAATTGCATCAAAGTGGGAAGAATAGCTCATGCAACGAAATTATCTGTGGGAAGAAACTACGATTCAAGAAGCATGAGAGTGCCAACGGAAGCTTCAGATATCTTCAGTGCTACGATTTCAACATCGGCAATGCAAGAAGTGCATTCAGACATAAGGTTGCTCTATACTTTGCCGTAGATTCGATGTATGGAGAAACTAATACTCGTACAAATCAGACTAAGCCTGCGATCTCTTCATTGTTGGAATTTGAACTGTCCCTGCTTAAGATACGTTTGCCATCTTCTGCAACCCGGCCTATTTGCTGCTGATCACTTTCAATGGAGCTTGTGAGGACGACCAGAGCCTCCAACCTGGGCTAAATTCCTCCTATCTATTTCGTTAAGAACGTGGTCCTGAACATATAAATAAACACACGACGGTCATTCTTAGTATTAGATTACAAACTCAGGAAGAAAATTTCTTCACTTATTAGAAAATTCAATTCCCAAGTCAGCGTCAGAGTGACATTGAAACAAATCTTAATTATAAGCTAATTCTTCAAATTTAAAGAAAAACTACCACTTTCACTTGTTTCTTTTGTCGTTTATAAAGTATCAGTGCAGAGTGTTCTGGTTCTAGTGAGACATGGAAGTAAATTAAAGTCAAATGCCTCAAATGTGATTAATAAATTTTATTCAGAACAAGACAGCGAACCACCCACTTTATTAGTAAAAACTCTTATCATCAGCTGGAAATTTGTCAAAAAATTATGAATGAAAGTTTTAAAAATTTATCTTCGTGCCAACAATTCCACTTAGCAATGAAGCCCTAGCACTCAATTTGCGTCACATGAACGCTAAATTTGGGAGAATTTTTCCCCGTTATTTTCCAGGAAAATTAAAGAAAAACGTTTTTTCTTATATAAGGTTCATTACAAATACTACGCTAAAAGTAGAACTTTTAGTGTACCGAGCATTAAAATAACTTACTTTGGATTCTAATTACCTCCGCCGAGAAGGTTATGTTTTTCGTTGAGTTTGTCCGTTTGTTTTCCTGTCTGTCACCAAGATAACTAAAAAAATAATGGACGAATCTTTTAGCAATTTACAGGGATTGTTAGGTATGTTTGGAGAAACAGATGATTAACTTTTTGTCAAATCCATTTGACTGTTTGTTTGTTTGACGCTTTTTCTTCGGAGCATAATTCAAAAAAACGTATCGACCGATTTATATGAAATTTGTAGGAATTGTTGGCGTTATTACCAGTAGCAAATAACCAAATTTTTGTGTTGATCTGTTTGAACTTTTGGCATGCTCTTATGCCCTCATTACCAGCGTAATTACGTCCCTTCAAGTTGGCAACTGTAGTAACGGAACTGTGACAATGGAGAACTTTCATCGTGAAATTTTTCCCCTCATTGATTGCTTCATCCCTGCCCACCGACCGGATGTGAAGAATTAGATTCAATAAATTGATTTACTTGAAAGCAAGCGGGCCGTTACCTTGAAAATATTTCAAATTTTAAGGACTAGAGACAACAAAAATGCCTCTACTTGTGAGGAAATTTGCATCGTATTTTTACGACATGTATTCGTTTTCTAAATTTGTGATTCACAAATTCAGTAAATCAGTGATGGAAGACGAATGAAAATATTCATGAAAACAGAAACACGAAGAAGAGCGAAAGAAACGCGTCTTAGGTTGAACTGTTTACTGTGACACCGCGGGCCGTTGATCAAAAATATTATTCTGCTTATGGCGCTACACTTTCAGTAGAAAGGGGCTGTCCGCATACGATTTTCGCCGACTGTAGCAGCTTATAGCAAACTTTACTGGCGCTATCTCGACGTAGCGTCGGTAGCAGAGACGATACAGTTGTTCTTAGCGAAACTCTCATTGTCCGATGTATGTCGACGCTACGCATGTATAACAGTGTGACGGCGGTTGAAACCGCGTGTTTGCTAAATGTATTTGCATATCACGTTTCTGCGAGTTCCTCTCTACGCTTTTTCGTTCGTTCGTTCATTTGTGCGATCGTTACGCCACCAACAAATAAATTCAGACGGGCATTTCTTCAATATTTTTAGAGAAATTTTGCGATAAGGGTGCCTGATCACTCACCTTAGATCGTGATTTTTGTATCCATGATACTATTGCTGAGTTGATAGCTGCAGCCGCGCCAAGAGGCAATGCATAACGTCACTACGGTCTTGAACATTCGACTCTGTAGTGAGATTAGATGTCTTGAATTTGTATCTTCCTTTGTCAGTGGTTAGGCTCTCAGTAGCTATTGGATAGAGCAAAATTACGGTGTCTTGGATACAATCTCGAGAGGGAAGAACAAGAGCCAACTTTGATTTTTAATTTAATATTATAATTATTTTTTGTGCTGCTGCTGCTGCTGCTTGCAGGTCATTGGTAAAAGATTTGCTATTTGACTTGGAACATATCTCCACACTTCCTGGGATTTGAATGAGACCGCTGCTTTTCTTCGATGGAATTCCTCAAATCCCAGCTACATGTACTGTAGCTCTCTTCCAGCTGTTCAGTCGTCGCACAAAATCATCGCACTCGGACCAGCTGTACGAGGAGGCGACATACGCTCTGCAGTGGGAGCAAATAGACCGCCTTGGCTCTTCATGCACAGCGGCTGTTTTGAGGAGGCTTTGTAAAGAGCTCAGTACTCGTAGTCACGCAAGAAATAGGAGACGCAATCAAACGGCTTACACTACAGACTAATGAAATCATAGACGGACAGCTTCGAAGCGCTCCTCAGTTTTCCTCAAGATCCCTGTGACGTCATCGTTAACACTTGTCTAAGATCCCTGTGATGTCAGCATTAACACTTGTCTTAGATCCCTGTGACGTCATCGTTAACACTTGTCTAAGATCCCTGTGACGTCAGCGTTAACACTTGTCTAAGATCCCTGTGACGTCAGCGTTAACACCTGTCTAAGATCCCTGTGACGTCAGCGTTAACACTTGT
>LQNS02278157.1:17741135-17755352 GCA_001587735.2 Parhyale hawaiensis | reverse complement strand
CATTGGCCTTCCATAGCATACATTCTAAAGGACGCTAGAGGAACCAGTCCTTGCCTTCCTAACCTCGAAAGCTCATTGGTTTGGTAGCTATAGTATGGTGTAGCTGAAAGGCCGTGTGCTATATAATTTTTTATCTAGAGAGAGTATTAAGTAGTTCATACCGGTGACTTGATTAATATATACGTTGAGCATGGGCATCCATAAAGAAAAAAAAAGGTAATCATATCTGCACGATCACAGTTGTTAATTGTGCGATGCAAAATTCTGTTTGCTAGAAATAAGGCAATAAGAGGTCAAATCAAAAGGTTGACAGACGAAGAAATCGATAACAACAACATAACCAGGGCTTCCTAAGTATTGATATGGCTTATTTTATAATATCATATCTCATATCACATAGTAGTACACTGCGCCGTGAAAAATTACCGCTGGAGAACATGGCTTACTACAGTTGCATACGTACTATCATTGGAGTATTAAACGCTCTAGAATTAAATGTAATTAATAATTTATCAACTTTACCTGTGATATTTGTATTTTAAAGAACTTTTCTTGACAAAATATTGCGAATGGTCGACCGGAGGAGGGAGTTTACACTAGTTCAAGCTTCATATATCAGTCGTTCAAAATCAGTATTTCATGTAATTAATCAGTTTCTCCATCAACATAGCATTTTCTTTCGAGGTTTACGAGAGAACGTAATTATTAGGGCAACTTGACGAGGCATACTTTTAAAGTTTAACAAGAAAAATTTTGTTTCAAGTTTCATGACTTCTTTAAGTGAAATTAGCGTTGTCTGTGTTTAGATAGAAAAATTTGGAGGGAAAACTGAATTATTATTATTATTGTTATTATTAAAACTTCACGCCCGGGCCGCCACGGGCAGGTAGTACAACTCAAATGAAGCAGTTTGCAACACCGGGAAGCCCGAAACGCGGCTAAAGAGAATCCAACAAAAATCATTAACAGCTGACTCAAACGCCCGCAGGCCAACTCGGCCGAAAGCCGATGGCGGCAATGAATTCCAAACCCCAACAGATCCGGGCACAAAGCACCGACTAAACTGATGAGTTCTGCATCTAACACTCTCCAAAGTGAAAGAGTGCCCGTCAACCGCGGCACGTGTCGTCCTTGAGACTTTAAGGGCCTTGTACATCATCAGCCACTTATTGAAGCACGATTTGGCTGGCGGAACTTGTTGGCAAATATATATTAATGTTCAATACAGTGTTATCAGCATATAATCAACTCACCTAATCCGAAAGCGTTGTCTTGACCATTTCAGCAGCTTTGTGTATTTCACCAAAGTACTCAAGGAACGAAAATCTTAAATCTCTGCCAATTTAAACTTGCTCAGGGCTTGGAGAGATAGCTGAAAGCTTACCACTGGTGCCTGCTCTAGTGTGAAAATCGTATCAGTTTGAAATTGCCTGCATTTTTATTTTTTAGAAAGTCTAATAATCTGCAGACTGAAGCCGTGACTGCTTCATTGTCACGAGACTAGTCGAGTTAGCTCTATGCTGAAAATGCCAACGCAAGTCGCTCGTGGGCACCCGGTGTCAAGGTTGGTGAAGTTCCTCAAGAGTCGTAGGTCAAACACGGTGCGTTACCTAGGTCAAAACTAAGATAGCGTATAATAACGTTGCCTAGATCCATTGCAATTACAAAAGACAAGACAGCTGATAACCGTGCAATTTCCTGGTTTCAACAGTGTATTCATCTACTTGAAGACTCTGGTCATCCTGCTAAGCTTCACAGAAAACTGATAGGTAGAAAATATTCCAGGTTGCAGATGATGGCACTCGAACAGTAGTATATCTGAATTCCGGTCTTTCTTTCACTACGTTGAAGTCCACTCGATGGAGATGCATACGGCTTCTCTAAACAATCTCTTCCGTCATGATGTGTACTCTCTTCTGAGATTTACTTTATCCAATCTTCATCTGATACTCTTATTTTGTTAATTATCGAGGCAACTGGTAAGATATTCTTGAGCGGTCAGCAGGCGAGTAAAGACCAAGATGATTTCTCGGTATCAAATTATTTTCTCCAGTTATTTTGGGTTCTTCTTTCCACAGAACAAGTTTTCATTTGAAGAAAAAATTTTCCGAGTCCGAGTTATATGCCACCCTTCAGTATCTTGGAGACAGAGCGCCGTGTTTATTAGAAGCAATATCGACTGCGGGCAAAAACGTCACTTGTTTTTGTATCGCCGAAAGAAGCTGGGTGTTGTTCAGTTTTGCACGCTTATCTGTATGGTTCCCTAATTTAAGTTGGCAGTTGCGCAGCATCCTACACAAGGAAGTTAATACGAGCCTTACATATATACAGTAGAAGGGAGCTCAACCGTCTACCCGGAATAGGTAATAACCTGAGAAATCATAAAGTGCCTGTCTCGTCAACACGCGGCACTTCTAAGGCAGGGAGCTCTTTTTTATAGATGTAAGGCTCTGCCTTAATATTTTTGCGATGATGCTACAGGCAACACAAGACGGGTCGTCACAAATTCTTCGCTGTCATTATTGACAGCGCGGGCCCTCTAGTAAGTGAATAAACTTCTTTGACCACGGATCAGAAATTTCTATCAAGAAAAGTACATTTTTTCATATACTGATGTTTTCATTTGATCAAAATTGCAAGACCAGGATAAGAAATGTATATTTCAAGGGTAATTTCCAGCGTTTCGGATCAGTTAGGCGCTTGCATTGATAGTGTGAAGGTGTCATTATGCCCAAAGCAAGCAAACTCTCCGAATGAGAACGTGGTCGAATTGTTAAACTGCATAAGCAAGGTTTGTCGCAGCATGCAATCGCAGCTAATATTCACCGCAGTAAAACTGTGATTTGCCACTTCCTAAAGGATCCTAAGAGTCATGGAACAGCAAAATCTACTGGTAGACCGAAAAAAATTTCCCATGCATTGAGTAGGACAATGAAACGGGTTGTTTCTCAAGACAGAGAACGGTCTTCCAATCAAATCAAGGCACTCACAGATGCTGATTGCAATTCTGACGAAAAAAGTTCAATATGGATGGCCCTGGTGGCTTCAATGGTCCTGGCATGACAAAGAGATGCCTCTCTCATTGTTTTTCAAGCATCACAGCGGTGGAGGCTCCATTATGGGGGGGGGTGCATTTTCCTACAGGGGATCAATGAAGCTTCAGGAGGTGCAGGGTCGTCAAACAGATGCTGGTTATATCAGCATGCTACAAAAATCATCTTTGTCGACGGAGAGCCCCCGCCTCTGTGGTGATGAATGATTTTTTCGGCTGGATAATGCAGCAGTCCACCCTGCATGAAAGAAAAAGATATTCTTTCAAGAAAATAGGGTCCCTGATTTATGTCATTCAGCATGTTCACCAGACTTAAACCCAATAGAAAATCTTTGAGGACGGATGGCGAGAGATGTGTACGATAATGGGAAACAATTTGCAACAGTAAACGAACTTCGTGATGCCAATTTTTAGGAGCTGGGAGGGAAAATATTCTTTTAACCCTCTTCTTGCATGCCGTAAAGAATTTTTGAGGTTATCAACAAGAATGGAGGCAGTACTCATTGCTATGTTGAAAATTTTCTCACCTCAACGTCTTTGTCGAAAGAAAACCTGTGATTTTTTTTTGTGGTCAACTGATAAGGTCATTGTTTGAAAAAAATGTACATTCCTTAATAAATTGGTACACCAGGTATTTTCCATCTTACTCACCTTTTACCTTTAGGAATTACTTATCCATAGTCAAAGGAGTTAATTTATTTATCACTAAAACGTTGTTATCTTTTTTTTACATTTTCAAGTGGTCCTAAACTTCCCAGTCTGAAATTATGGTTGTGATTACAGTAGAATATAGTGGTGTATGAGAGATTAAAGTCGATAATGGATGATGAAAAAATATGGTAGATATATCGACCATAACATAACGTTGATTTTAATATATTTAGCTTAATATTGGTGGAGGCAATATTGGTTGTTTATGGTTTGTCAAGAAACGAAGGTCTGTGGTAGCACATGTATGTTTGACAACTATGTATGGTAGATGGTTGTAGACGAATGTTTAAAGACTATATGTGGTAGAGCATATGCTAGAGCATAACTATGGTAGCTTATCAACGGATTTCCGTACGTACGATCATGAGGGGAATTAATCCCATTATATGGGGCAGATATGTATGGATTGCCATGGATTTTAATAATATGGCAAGAATTCCCAACATTATTGACCAAAATAATATTGTATGACTATTAGTTTGAATGCGTAACATCTTAAAATTCATATCATGATGCAAAAATTGTGCATATTTTCAGTCTTTTCATTCCTGTCGATGAAATGTAAATATTGCACTGTATATATGGACACTAACGGCCTTGACGTTAGTTTTATCTATTGGTACCCGATTTTTTTACGCTTAGCCACTTTAGCCCAGTTACCCATTATCTCCATATTTAATTGTTGTATTTCCTGCTAAATCGTATTGCAATCCTTGATCAAATATTACTATCTATTTTTATGTTTATTCAGTTTATATCTGTAAAGATTCATCAAAAAATTCTTCCCATTAGCGTTATGTGGAAGATGTCAAGTTTTATTATATATTTAACCTTTCGTACCCTGGCAACGAGTAAGCCCGAAAATTGCTCTAAACTGGGTTGAGTACCTCTATACCGACTTAGAGTTAAAGAAGTTACATATAAACGTGCGTTAACTGCGCCGACTGGTTCAAGCTCCTGCTCTAGCATCGTTCTGAAGTTTAGAGCCTTAGACCATTCTGAGCTGCAGGCCCAACACGTACGTTATAATTAAACTATTATTATTATATGCAACTAAATCATCGGCAAACAAAAAAGGCATCGACTGCATAATATGTCAACAGTTAAAAAAGTTTATCTTGGTGGAATATAGTTGTATCATTCACTGAACCCAGTCGATTTTGGTTGTGAATGGTGTTTCTTACTGTTCACTATGGTAGATCATGGTTGTGCAGCTAAAACCTTAATAATTGTAACTGGGTATTTATGGTTGGGAATTATGGTTGATAATATGGTCGAAGGTTGTGACATATCTCTACGATACTGCACCGAATAAATGGTTGAATATGGAGGATATTTCGATAATAAACAACCAAAGTCTCGACCATAATCATAGTTGTTCTACTATAATCACAACCATTATTTCCGACTGGGTTTTGATCAGGAGTGTATACAATCCCTTTGAAAGAAAAAGTAAATTTTCACCCAGTTCTGACTTTGATGACGTCACCGAGTTTAAAAGCTGAAGAACACTACAACAGATGGTGATATAACCTCGTAGCCAAATTTCTAGTATGATTGTGCTTGCGGTTTTGTCCATCTTTTTGCTTCCTTCCAGGAGTAGATATATATTTATAAGAAAATATGGTATCAGTGATGCTATCCCAGATGGTAGTAACTGTTCTCGTCAGGGCAGCGTTTGGAGAATTTGCAGCATATGTACAGCATTTGCAATTAAACTGCGGGAAACGTCTGGACCTATTTTGATGCTCTTAAGAATCTACGCCATCTGTGAGCGCTCTCGACAACCAGGTACAGCCACTTGAATTCAGACTTATCATCGAGTTTTATTACTATTGGAAAAGGAGCTCAAGCTTGCTTTTCCTATAGTACATTCCTGTGTCACCGTTTAATTATTTTTAGTAAAAATAGGGAAGAACAGTATGTCTGTGTTCATTTGTCTGCGACGTAAGTGCTAGAACTTTTAATAGTACCTTATTCAGCTTCTAAGGTACCAGGGTAGACAATATTCATGCTCGTGACAGGTCTTTTCGCCGGTGGTCATTTCGCCGTTGACCATTTCGCCATTAGGGCAATTCGCCGTGAGGATATTTCACCCTGACGGTATTTTCCCTTGAGGATATGTCACCGTGATAGCATTTCGTCGCTAGGGCATTAAAGAAGTTGATTAGTGGTTGATCATTAGGATTTAAACTATTTTTTTCAAACAAAACTGATCTTCTTTTGTCTTTTGATTGTGTATGATTTAAAGAAGTTAATTAGTGGTTGATCATTAAGATTAAACTAGATTTAATTAGGAAATAGATAGTTGTCATCCAGTAAGTATAACAAAAGGCGCAAGCGCACAACTGATCTTCTTTTGTCTTTTGATTCTGTATGATTATCTCGTCGCTGCCATATCTTGTGTGTCGCAGATCATGTACAGGTTGTTGACATTACGTTTTAAACAGTTGCTACGTATTAACTGGAAATTGTTCGGTGTTCGCAATATAATATGTTAATCAAGTATTCAGTATGAAATCAAGTTTACATTAGTTTGAAAACGGGCTGCTGTCTAGACCTATCGCAAGCTAGAGTCTAAAGCCATAACTTTCAGCTTTAGTAGAATCAATACTCGCTGCAATTGCTTTGAAATACCGTAGACGACACTAGCGGTCGTGATGGTGATAATGCTATAATTTTCTCACAAATTTGTGAATGTAGCCAATTTTTGTTTTTCAGATCAGATCTTAATTCCCCTTGAGCCACTGGATGCCATTTCACCATTTCTTTTCATTGCTGCATTCTCATATCTTCCTATACAGTGACTCACACAGTGCCAACTCTGCAATTTATTTTACTTATAGCTCAAGTCAATATTAGCAGCCAATCTATCAATATTATTATCTTTTTTTTCCTGGGATGTTCTCTTGAGATATGGGTCAAAAGCTGAAGCTGAATCATTTTCTAATAATAATAATATTAATAATAATAGCGTACTAGGTTAAGTTTGGTTGGCTGTAATTTATGTATTACCACGCCATTTATATTACATCACGGTGAAATGCCCCATGGACAAATGACCAAACGGCGAAAAGACCTGTAGAACCATCCGTTCTTAGAGCTGAAGTACTGCATGGACGTGAGTCCACTGCACTGGCTTGTTTTGACCACTCACTAGCCTTACTTGAAAAATGTGTCTTTTGAAAGATGTAGACTCTGTGAGCTATTAAGTTTTGAACATTCAGTGTTCTACTAATATAGCAGCTGTACTATGTATAGCAAGGCGCAGATGGTGTTCGGCGCAAAAGCTATTTTTTGACAGACATGAAATAAAAAATAACGTAATACAAAAATTGAAAGTCAAAAACTAGGGGAGATGATGGGGGAGAATACTACAGGCAAATATGGATTCAAAAAGGTTGGGTCTCAATGAAATTGTGGATGAAAATCATTCGCGTTTATAGGAAACTTACCTTCTAACTTTGTGGCTGAAAACATTGGATATAATTATGCTACCAACACAGCTTGGGCTACGTTGCATAATTGATGATGATTACGGATGATCTGCAGCCGTTGCAACCAAAATCATTTGTATTGCGTTAAAATTTTCGCTCCGGAGAAGCTGGACATTGCTGTGTGTATATGACGTGCACACAGTAAGTACTACTAAACTGCTAGTTAAAAACACTATTAAGTTGATTTTAAGAAGTGCATCGGAAATTTCATGCTCAGTTGACCCTCGGCATTTTAAGCCAAGTTGTTCAAGAACTGTGACCATTGTAATTTGCTTCAACGTTTTCTTCGCTTCTGATATCCCCATAAGATAGGCTGTTGTCTTAAAAAATGCAATTTCCCATAAGAATTTTCTACGTGGGTGACAGCAGGCATGACCTCAGTAAACTTTAGCGGTTGTGTCCTTGGCTTACGTTCACTTTTGCTTTTATGGAGGAGTTACGCTTTGCGTACTTATTTTTAATTTTTTTTTTTTTTGCATTGTGATGCCTGCAGGCACTATACCTGCTTGCATTCATGCGCCGTATTCTCCTTGTGTGTAGCCTATTCTTACTTCTGTCTGTACCTCATTACCTAGTGAGACGATTTGGTCTAATATGTATGTATGTACAGATAGGCATGCTTGTGAACCAATTGTATTACGGCTGTGCTGTGATATCGAGTTCCCAACTTTTCTCGGTGATATTTACTATCTTGCGAGGGCTCAATTGCACGGAATGGCTGGTACTGACAGTCGATATTTCAGCGCGCTGTTCTGTGACAGTGGTTTCCTAAAAATGTTTATTGCTGACAAACAGCTGACAACAACACTGTGGCGTTTCGTAGCAAGAGGACAAATTACTCCACTGGCACCTCGTGTCAAGTAATTTCCTAAGAAGATGTGTTGTGACCACCAAATCTATTAAGCCTATAGAGCACCGGCTCCTGGTAATGACTTCCACCGTACTACTCCGATTTTATTTCATTTCATTTGTGGACAGCTTCAACAGAAAGACCCATCAATATTACAAGCGAGGTGCATATTTCCTGATTTCAGGCCAATGCTTGTACACAAAACCTGGACCACAGTAATTTAGATAAAGAATATTGTAAAATATTGGGGTGTTCATAAAATATCAAAAGGAGTGTCACGAAAATATGATGACCACTCGACCATTAAATTATTCTAAGACATAAGTTTGCTCAATTAAAATCCTTCTCCAGAAGATAGATCTGCTGTAGGCCTCCTCCCTGGGAACTGCACTCTCATCAGTGACGATACAGCCGCCCGCTCCGTTATAAGAGATACATGCATCATAATTTGACAAATATACTTCAAGAATCACCAAAGAACCCTAGCTATCGTCACCAATAGCATTTCCAGGTACCTTCACGGATATATAAGCACCTGAAGGAGCAGTTTTGCTGGCAGTGCTGGCAGTTACGGCAGAGTCAAGCACAAGAAATTTGAGAACAGCAGAAATTTTAGAGAGGTATTCATTTGTGCTTGAAGACAACCTCAGATACCTGTTCGGTATTTTTTTCATCTTTTGGTGTAGGAAGTGAGAGTATCGCATTGATGACTACAAAGGCTCAATAGGCTGAAGAAATCACACGAAATTCAACGACAGCAGATTTTTTTTTAGTCTGAACTTCATTTTCGATTGATGACAATCCCGGAAACTTGCTTGGATATTCCAGTTGCTTCTTTCGGCAGAGGAAGGAAAAGTGTTGCGTTGATAACTACAAAAGCCCTATTGGGCTGAAGAGACCACAAGAAATTTGAGCCCTGCCAAATTTCTAAAATGGACTTCAGTTGTGCTCTGCGGTGGATCATAGCTGCCCTGCTCTTCTGCAACATTCCTCAGCAGATCTTTGCTTCGGGTAAGCCACTTATTGGCCACCGCTGTAATCCCTGCCGTTCTGCAGATTTCCAATGAGAAGATCAGCAAAGAAATTTAATGTCGCTTTTATTCTATTCGATCGTTAACTGTCACGGTCATTGCTGCGTTTAATCTTTATGTTTCATTGACAAAATGCAACCGGCAATTTAAATCTTTGCCACTGTTCTAAACCATTGTGCGCAGTGCAATGGTGAAATCTAATCAACGGTCAAAAAATTTTATTTCTTTCTATCCTCTCATTAAATTTGGCTGGCTGTGTTGGCAGTAAAGGCAGTCAAGATAATTTGTATATAGTGCATGCGGCACTGGTGGGCTTTATTGAAATGTTTATGCATTTCGTATTTAGTTACTTCTTGCGCTTTTTCAGAGCGGGGGTTCTCGGCTTACGACGAGAGAGCGCTTGATATTACGGAAGCCGCCTGTCTGCAAGCCGACTTCACCCTGCCCAGCAACGCTTCCGCACTTTCCGTGTGTTTCCATTTCAACGCGATATTTATGGCTGAAGATACGCTGGTCTTGCTTTACGTTTGGCCCCTCCTGACAATATCAGGTGCGTAATAAGACACTCATCATGTTACAAAGTTCAGCAGCCCTGAAAAATCAGAAACGACAGTAATTTATTTGGTGTAGGTGTTGTAACCCTAAAATTCTTAATGCGGCATTTCTTTGGGTAAGATGCATTAACCCTGTACAAAATCTCGTTGATTCCTTTATCGCAAGCTCACACACCGCAAAATATCAAATTAATTTTTGCAGTACAAGCACATCAATCCTCAAACCGCACTAATTTCTTACAGGCAATTTACGGTGTTGTAGTGACTAACGATTTACTTAAGCTGTGGATCAGATCATCGAGGCAGTAGTTGCTTCCAATGCAAGTCAGTCGGAATATTTTAGGTAAAAGACGATGTCAATAGCAGAGAACATTGGACGATTTCGGCTAAAAATAAATAACATCCATCAATTTGAAAATGGAATCTAATTCAATAATATATAAAAGACTAGAACGCCTTGTGGCGTAAGACCATCACCCGCGGTGATGGGTAAGTTCAACGCTGTCGTTTTTAATCGCCAGCTAACTCTAGTTTTTTGACATTTTTCACAGCTCAGTCAACCCACCTGAGTGCCTGAAAAAACTCATTATTACGACTCAGCTCCATCTGCCTCTTTTTGGGTGGACAGGTAACAAAAATCATCCCCGTCAATATTTATGGACAGCTAACTCCAGATTTTTTGCATTAACTAACACCTAGGGCAACCCAGTTGGCCCTCAGTTGACATTGCTCCTAATAAGAAAGTGAGCTCTTTATCCATGATACCCGATGATATCATGTTACTTTGTTGGCAGTTTGTGACAATCCTAGTATAGTAGGTTGAAGGTTTCAGTATCCATTCAGCGTGATCGGGAGGTGATTGATTCCTGGTGTTTTAGGTAGGGGATGAGATTAAATGCTGGTAAGATTAAGACCATGCTCATGTCTGGGTCACGTACATTGAGGCTTGCTTTCCCCGCAGTTATACTGGACTAGAGTGCCCGCGCTGTCAAAAATGACAGCCATAAATTTTTAAAGTCCTGTCTGCATTTAACATACTTTCATTACTTACCGTATATGCTTCTGGAGGATACGCTATAATCAAAGGCCAACTAAAATTCTCATAAGAGATAAGTGCTCTCTCTGTAAATTTATCTATAGTAGCATAATCGTTCTCTACCTAAGAAGGAGTGCAGAAAAAAGTTTTGTATTAGTAAGCAGCAGCAGAGCGATTACTGAATTAAATTAATTCCCCGCCGGGTATCTAGGTTACCGACGGATATGCCTTCAGTACATTTAAGTTTTTCTTCAGAAGCGAAAACTTGTCGTCAAAGAAAAACAGAAAGCTGAAAGCATTCACTGTGTTTTTTTTTTACTGCCCCGTCAGTCAAGTACCGTTTCAAGCATGAAGTGCATTGAGTTAAAGGGATAAGGATTTCACTTCTGCCATCTTCTGTAACCTGGTCATCGATCTCCATGAAAACACTACTTAGTTACAAAATCTACAACCTGGCCTAGTTTTCCCCTTTCTATTTCGTTAAGAGCGTGACACGAAACATATACATAAATATGTAACATAAACACACGACGTTAATTTTTAGCGAAGGTAGATAGTGTGACCCTTCCTGTGGTTAATGACCTGGTAATTTTGGGTATCAGGTTTGATCCTAAATTGACTTTTGTGACCCATATCCGTTCAGTTGCCTCATGAGCGTCGCAGAAAGTTGGTATAATGCGACGCACGTGGAAAGTGTTTGGTTCAGTAGAGTTAATACATCGCTGCTGTTGTTGCTGTGTCCTCCCTTTATTTGAAATACTGCTCCTTAATCTAGGGTTCTACTACCGATTGTCATCTGAGTTTGCTCGATAGAGCAGTTCATCGATGTGCGTTTATGCTGGATGGTGTTTTACCTTCTGATTTGGCTCATCGTCGCTTAGTTTGTAGGGTTTGTTTCCTCTACAAAACATATAATTGCCGAAGTCATCCGCTTGCGAGTTTTCTTCCGGAGGCATTTGCTCGAGTCCTGCTAATTCGCCGTACTGCTGCCCTTCATGTGTTTGTCTTGGAACCGGCACAATGTCGTAAAAGCCTGTAATCTCGTTCATTTGTTCCATCCTGTGCAAATATTTGGAATAATCTTGATGGCTATGCCTCTGTCGGTGCTGTTATTTTCAGCTTAACCCTTTGCCTCCTGAAATTCAGATAACGTTTTTTCACTTTTTTTGTTAAATTTATGAAAAATAGGTTAGTTAGACACATATTTGAGAAAAAACTTAGTTTCACTTGCAAAAACAGTATTTTTTTGCATCGGCTACTACAGATGTCGTCAGTGTCTTGGATAATTTACATGATGCCATAGCTTTTCTATAGGGAAAAATAGAGAGTGGTATCTGATGATGCCGTCAGGAGGCAAAGGGTTAAAAGACTTCGGAAACAGAGTGATTCTGTGATCTTTGATTCTCTCTGTTTCTTTCTTCCCTTGATGGACTGGTTGCGTGGGGGTTGACTTATGGAGTTTTCCTCCCTTCTTACGTCGCCAGTCTGGTATATTTTAATAATAATGCGGACATTAGGGAGGAAGCAAAGGCAGTGTACCTCGTTGACCTAAGCTACTTTAAGGCTTTTGACAGAGTTCTCTATCAACACATATTGAAAAAATTGTGAGCTCAGGTAACCAGGGTAACATTCCACGCTGCACCTCGCCTGCATTACTGGTCGGTAGCAACGAGTGAAACTCCAAGGAGTAACGAGGATTTGAACGCTTGGCTCATCTGGGGTTCAATATATGGTTGCGTTCATGGCCACTCTTGTTCATAACTTAGTGATCTTGATCTTAACATCCACAATAAAGTCAGTAAATTTATGGATAACATTAAACTTGGTCACTCGACCGAATCGGATAGCAATAGAGCAGAGCTCCAGCAAGACCTTGACCAATTGATGGAGCGGACCACAGCGTAGTAGAGAAGTTTCAATGACCACAAGGTCGAGCATGTTCGGAGATGCACATTGGGCATATTAACATCAAAGCCTGACTGGAATGAACGGCAGGAAACTAGCATCAGTTACATAGCAATGTAATCCAAGAATAATAATGGCAGAAGACCTAAACACAATCAACAAGCAGACAAGAGTGTAAAAATAGCTAGCAGAGTGCTAGGATACATAACCTAGAATTACAAGTAGAAATCTGAAAACATAGCCCTTCCATTAGTACATATACCAACACTTACAGTTTGTTGTTCATTCCTGGTTGCTGCATCGATGCAAAGACACAGATAAAATGGAAAAAACGAAAGAATAGCAATAGAAATTAATATTCCTGGAATAGAAATTAATATTCCTGGTGTGTAATAAGCAATATGAGGGTCGCTTCCAGGAGCCTGAACTCGTCTCTCTTGACCAGAGGCTTCCAACTTGTCCCAAGGCAAGGACGGTCAGCCGAACAAAGGAATATCTCGGGCTATTTCACTTTTAACCAAGACAAAGAAGAACACACAACAATCGTTTTGGTTTGAAATATGGTACGTTTACTAAAAAAGTCGATAAGTAACACAATATAACAGCCGGTTGATATTTTAATAATTCGTATTCCGCAAGACATCATTTTCTGGAAGTGGAACAATTTTGTGAAATTTTGTTTCTCAGTGTATAAACAGAATTTTCAAATTATGCATGAATATACAGCTGATAACAATTTCTATACATATCAAATTTTATTCATGCACTGCTACCTACGAATAGAGAGGCACATTAATTTGTCTGCAAAACACATTTCCCCGGGGTTGAAATTAAACTCATTCTTTTTCACTAGCCACTGGATTTTTGGATTCTCTTGTCACTCAAAGGCTTCTTAAACTTAGGGGCAGTACTTAGTAATGCTCAACGGATATTGCTTTCTACTGTAAGACGGTTCTGTTGCTTCGACTTCATGAGCAGCAAGCACGAAAAGATATCTGGGCGCACTTGGCGATGGGTTTGGGCAAATGCCAATCACGCTGGCCAAACATATTTCGCTAGAGGATCGTCGGTACAAAGCTTGAGTAGCCATATGATTTTTGAGCTCCAAAAAATTTTTCCTGGAAATCCTCGGGAACTTTATAAAAAATCTCTTGCAAATGGGTTCCTGATGAAAGATGACTCATTCCGTGCCCTGTCCACTTCTGGAAAGTAATGCTAAAATTCCCGCTGCAGATGCTCAGACTCATTCCCTGCTCGACGAAATAAGCTGCAGCGTATTTTACAGAAAAAGAGACATTGCAGTAGACCGCGTAAACAGCGCATTCGGCCAAAGCCCATACTGGTGATGGCAGGGTCTGGGGCGCGTAGATAGCTGACCGCTTTCGTAGCAATCGTTACTGTCGGTTTGTTTTTCTTTATTATGCTTTATACTATCTTCTTCGTTTATGGCATTCTTTGTTTCTTCTCCTTTGTATATTTCTGTATTTATTTGTACATTACTGTATATATATGTACTTTTATTTTTTCTCTTTTTTCTCTTACTTTGTGGGGATGTAGAAAGCAACCCGGGATCTGGTCGGG
>LQNS02278157.1:17711470-17721629 GCA_001587735.2 Parhyale hawaiensis | reverse complement strand
TCTTTTTTTTCTTCTTCTTCTTCATTCTTTTGTTTTCTCCACCCACTGGGTTGGTTGCGTGGGGGTTTGTTAACCTCATGGAGTTTCTCCGTTCCTACGTCGCCAGCCTGGTGTGATTAAAAAAAAAAAAAAAAAAAAAAAATTCTGCTACAAATGCTACAAAATCAATGAACATCAAACTAAATCTTGTCCCTCGGCAGCAGACCTCGTTGTCTGTTCACTGTGCTCGTCGCAATCACACTCATGGAAAACTTGCAATTCTACCACCAGAAAGTGCATAAATTGTAATGGACCGCACTCGACTCTATCTATGACATGCCCCTCAAGAAGAGCAGCTTCGGGATTTCTGGCGACCGGTGACAAAAATCGTTCCTCGTATTCCTCTACTGTCTCTCGCAACTTACCTTCAGCTCCATCACAGCATGCTGGTGACAATAAAGCCTAACTGAAGTCGTTCTCTTGCATTATTCTAGCGTTGATGACTGAAAAAAGCTCAGCTGAAAGCTTTTCCACTACGTTAAATATGTTATTCCAAGCTAACGGTCTGCCTACGTTAAACCTTGAAAATTATTCTCCCCCTACTCTGCTTTACCTTTCGGGTATTGTCTCCAGAAGCAAAGATGAAAATGCGCTTCAAAGTCGTGGAAACCATAGCAGAGCTAAATCAGTTAAAACTAAATATACGCAAACTTTGACTTCAGAAAGCATAACTGACTCCAGCAAAGTTCGTACCACTAATCATGGTCCACAAAGCGCTGGCGCTGCTAGAAAATCCCAAGACGACGGTGCACACCAGGCTTCGCGCCCACCTAACTACACACCTGAAGCGGCCTCTGAACCTCAGTCGTCACAAGCTTAAGATTCTTCGAACGAACTATCCGGTGCTGCCGCAGGGCCCAGGAGAAGGAGGAGGGACCGCCAAAAGGGAGAAATCTTCTTTGAACTCAACTCACGAACGGCTTCCAAGAGTCCCAAGAGAAGAACCAAAACCAGAAAAGCCAAACAATAAGTACTGATATACAAAATTTTCCAAGAAACAAGTGGATATCCTTCGTCGCCGGAGTGTGGTTACTTCGATGTCTCAAATTTCAACTCTAGATTTTCATGAAACTCAACTGCTCTTAGTGTTTTACACGTAAATAATCGCTCTTTACAGCATAACTTCGATCAATTTTTAGTATTTCTCAATAATGTTAAATTTGTGTACTCTGTTATAGTACTAAGTGAGACGTGGCTTTATATTGATGATCAGAGTACGATTCCGATTGTAGATGGCTACGATGTCATCCATAGTATTCGCTGGGAAAAAAGGGCCGGCGGCTTGACAATACTTGTTAGAAATTCCCTCAACCCAGCTCCTCTAGTTAGCTTGCAGCATAACTCTGCCGCGTATGAATCGTGCGCAACGACGTTCAAAACGTTCATGGCCCATACATGTGTAGTTGGTTTATATCGCCCTCCCGGTTCTTCACTTGCCGAATTTAATTTAGAATTTTTCAGTAGACTGCAAAATTCAATACCAAACCATTGGGTTTGTATTATTGTTGGCGACACCAACGTTGATCTGACATGTCCTGTTATGCACGACGATGCTCGGGTATTTGTAGAGGAGATGCAATCCCTCAATTTCCTACCATTAATAACTATACCTACCAGTAGTACTCAAAGCTGTGCTACACTCTTAGACCATATATGGATCAACAGATCATGGACTGCGTGCGTGGGTGTGTTTTCTGTGGGCCTTTCTGACCACTTCTCCATCTTCGCTGTAATTCCTTCCATACTACACGCGAATGCTACCGTCACTGTGAGGTTCAGGGAGCAGACCAGCGCCAGGTTGTCGTTGCTGGAGGATGAGGTCGGAGAACTAGCCACCTACTTACCGAGCGTAGAGCACTTGGACGTTGGTCAACAATGTGAATTATTTTCAAGAAAACTGTTCGATTTGTACGATAAGAGATGTCCTGTAAGACTGTATCTGTTAAACGATTGCATTCGCCCTGGATCACAGCAAATGTTTTACAAGTTATTGAGAAAATGTATTTTCTGTATCGACAATGGTTGATGGGGCATGGTGATGCAGTTGTGTATAAGAGATACAGGAATTATGCGACCAACTATATTAGACGAGCAAAGCGACAGTATTATTATGATAGATTTCAGTCCGTTGTATGTTAGGCAGGTGCCTAACGTTCATCTCTTTAAGAAATTGCTAAAGAATTTCCTCTTCACTTTAGTTACATAATTGGCTTGATGTATTTCTATAGATTCGTTAGATCTATGTTATTGTAAACCTGCTTTAGCCTCCTTATACATATATTCTCGTTGCCCGACTAGTTCCGAACTATTTAATGGGCGTGAAACTGTTACCATCGTAGACGTATATTCTCTGTTTTCCCCCAGTATTATTCTGCATAGGTTTTTGCTAAACCATGTTTGTTTTGCAAAGGTTTCAGTTTCAAATAAATATTATTATTATCATATTATTCAGGGGCTAAAGTCATCTCTCTCTAATAAGCAGTGTTTAATTAAACACTACTCTGGGATCAGCTTATGAGATATTCGAATACTTGAATTGCATCAATAACATCCCGCCGGAGGGATTTTTCGACAGAAACTGTGATCGCATCGGAAACAACGGACAATAACTCAAATATCAATATCGAATAACTACGCTCGCTCACCAGCTTTCCCGTACTTCACAGTGAACTTTTGGAATACACTACCCTTGATTTTTTTTAGAGCAGAGACAATCAACTCGTTTATAAATCTTCCAGACAAACACTGAGAGCAGTACCCTGCACAACCACATATAACACCCAACTCTATAGAGGACAATTTGTTCCATTATCTTTCATAGCCCATCTCACTTAACGTCTGCGAACCCCCGCGAACAATATCTGAGGCTTTAACTTAGACATTGTAATGTTCTTTTTGTTTACTGACGTAATAGCGATAATGTAATCATCGAATGAACCGTCAAATAGAATTTTGACACAGCTGTGCTGATAATGCAATTAGTACAATTATTTTGCAGTTTTATCAGCAGTGAATAGTTTTTTAACTGGTGCTATTGTGCCACATAATATGGTAAAATTTTAAAAGCTAGTTTAAGCTTCCTAAAAATTTGAATCGTTTCACCGTCTGATTACCTTAAAACAATCCGAAATATTTGGTTAATAAAACTAAGAATGACACGTTAAAAGTATTCGCGTTTCGACTCCCAACTATAGTCAACATCAGATGTATCAAAATTGTGGAACATGCCTATAGTGAAATAAAGCCAAATGTTATACACACAGGAAGGTAGCTACTCCAAAGAATAAGGGAGCGGCTAAGGTATTGCTACTATCGGGATGCTGCATGGCGCCTAGCGCTTGACTACGGGTACACTGTTGCTGGATAGGCTCAACAAGGTAAAAGCCTCGTCGTATTTTACATTGGTAAACTAATAATGTTTCTTAAAAGTAATTGCTGCTACTGTCGGAAGATGTGTACAAGACTGTGAAGTTATTTATGGATGCATCGGAATGAGGAGTTCATGTGATGGTCATATGAATAATGGGAGTAAACTAGTGGGACCCGTGGAAATTTCACGGTTGGTTAATGTTCTCACTATGTACCTACGCTACTATAACTCGCTTTAATTCGACCTAGTACAGATCAGCCTAACCTGCCCCATATACAGCGCCTGTCTCTTAAACCTTACGAAATTCGTCTACCCTTTAGCCTCTAAACATGGAAACGTTTCTCCCTCTCCTTTCCATTACGCTGCTGTGTATGCAGTTTCGGCTTGTCTAATATTATTGTATTTAAAAACTGTTTGAACTCCGAGCCGAGGCAGCTATTCCGCAACAACGAGGACTACTTGCTCAGTTTCGAATCTCTGTGTGAATTTTTATTGAGTTTTAATTCGCAAGTGTACCGATTTCAAATCGATGTGTCTTAATAGATTTAGCCGTTGTCACCCGCACAAAAACATGTATTCCAGGAACGTGAAGCGCTTCCGTATTTCGACTTGTACGTAGGAGGCCTACCGTAGACATTATAGCACGGATGAACCTCACAGATGTTTTACCAGCGAAGTTTTTGCCCTAGAATTTCTAGATATAGCTAGACATAAAGACAACATAAAACCAATAGACTATAGCAACTAATTGTTTTCTTCTGTAATTACACGCCTTCGCTAACCTTTATTTCTCATCGTCTGCAGATATTATTATTTAGGCTTTCATATTTTTCTATTTTCATTTTTTCATCGTGATTTTGGTGATTTTAATTCAATATTGGAACCCTTGACTACTTTGTACGTTATATGTGTAATAGCTTTCCCACAAATAAAAATACAACAGATTCAGCCACGTTTTTCAATAATTTATTCATGTTGCCAAAAGCACTTTTTCTGTCAGCTCACGGGATTTCTTTAAACATCGCGCTTTCACTTCAAAAATGCCTTGGAATGAAGCTGTTCAGGACAGCTCGCTGCACCTTAGTCTGGATACGAATTTTCCTATGTTTCGATCGTTACCTATGCGACCTCAGCAACTTGAATATTTCAAGATATGAAAATCGGTGCGGTATGTAGGTATGATACGAGCGATAGGAACTTCAAGTCTTTGCTTCGAAACTGCTTGAAAATTTCTTCATGAGCATGCGAAAAGAAGACATAAGTCGAAATATTTGACACTCAGGATTCATATTTATCGGATAATTTAGAGAGCTTCCTCCCAGAGATAAGCTGAACTTCTGGCAAGTTGAATTTTCCCTTAGCTGAAGTGAAAAGCGTAACCGACAGACACAGGGACGTACGGACGGGTGGAGCCTATAGCAGAATTATAATATAGATACTGCTACTAGCATTACACCAATGTTTTTTGCAGCGTTTTAGCAGGAGTTAATGATGCAGCCGAATTAGTGGCATTCTAACCCGCTTCAGTAGAAGAAAACTTGTACACGACATTCACTCTGCTGGACGCTGGTTTATTTAGCCTAGTAGTACGCTTGCACTGAGTTTCAATGGCTTATAGTACGGGAATAGTTTCACACTACATAGAGAGTTTAGCTATTTTACAAGGCATCTAATGGTATTTTTAACGTTTTTTCAACAAACTTGGAACATGAAAAATCAAAAAACCATTGCGGGTTATTATAAGTATCTAAATATGGCAAAACTATTACTTGGATATGACAGTAATGTTTCGCACTTTGCCTTTCATATATTGAAGCCCGTGTACATATGCGTGCTACTGAAACTCCTCAGCACCTGCTCTGTACCAATACCTGTAGCAGTAATCTCAGCACTCATGCTAAGTAGAAAATAATGCCACTTAAAAATTATCTCGAGAGATACAGATGCCACCAAACGTGCTACTGATAGGCCTCGCCCCTTATCAAACATACACGGACCGCCTCCTCCTGTATGTTGTGGCGTACGCACAGTCGGCGGCGTCAGTAATCGATCTCTTCCCCCGTAGTTTGACCTCTAAGAATAAATACCATTGTCGTAAGCGTCTCCTATTGTTCCGTCGGATCAGCTTCTCTCATATCGAGCTAAGTATCACCGAATCAAGGCTCTTCAACTCTGTTAGGATGAAATAATGCCCCGGGTTCTCGTAGGAAAAATATTGGTTGAAAAAACGCCTACGAAGGACATTGGTCCTTAGAAGAGAACTCGATATGTGCTGTGTCTTATGATCAATTCTCAGTGCAGCACGACGCTTATTTACACGTGCTTTTCAAAAAATTATAAATAGTTACAGTGTAATCTTCTTACGTTGTGGAAACATACGTGGTTCTATGTTTGTACCTATCGATAACACGTTTTGTGTTATCATTGCGCCTTAGCTTTTTTTCTACGGGGACCTGTGGCCGATTCACATTGTGCGAAACGTGTTCTTCAATAAAATCAGGCAATGACGTCATGACAATCTGATCAGCCTGTTGAAGTGCCCTCAGCGAACAACCAACAGGCAGTGCTGACACCCATGCATTCTGGATTCAGGCAAAAATAGCTGTTTTCTAGACGTGTTCCGTGCAACCACTTTGAGCTTGATATCTTATTCAACTTTGTTTTAACTTGTCCGGAATTTCAGTTCGGAGCGTTCGATTCACCATTTAGGATCCAGTTTCAGGCGTTACTGACAAACCAACCGACAGCACATAACAGAATGTCATTAACGTCTGAAAATCGATCTATAGTAATGGAGAAAAGCTGAAAATTGGAAACCGAGCCACTTCTGTAGAGCTTGTCAAGCTTCAAAACAAGTGAATCGCAAACATCAAGGCAAATGTAGCTCAGGATAGGATGATAAAATGTAACAATTCTGCCCAGCAGCGCAAGCTGATTACTGGGCTGTAATTGGATTTTCAAAAAGCCGCATGTTATAATGTACGTTATTCAGTTATTTCTGCGGAGTATTTTTAAACGAAGAAAAAGGGGATCATTGGATACTCATTCCGTAAATTTTAGTTGAGTAAATTCACTTGTTTTATTTCCGTACGGACGATGCAAAATAGCGATTTTTGTCTTTATGATAATTAATTTTATATCAAATACACTGGTTCATATTTTATGGATTCTTAATACCTATGGGAAGTATTCATGAGGCACAGCAAGTACCTTATGTAAAATTTGAAATTTCCTTTATTATCATTATAAGCACACAACTTTTTGTGCGAGTATATTTATACAAATGAAGTTTTTAGTCTTGAAAAAGGAGTTAATGTTTCCATCAGAACAATGTCAGATTACACTCGATACAAGGCGGTATTTATCACCCACCCGCGAGCGAAGCGAAGAGAGGTGACACTATTATCGCTTAGGGTTGTATGTTTATTTGTCTGTTCACTCAAAAAGAGCCGGAAGGAGTGGAGCCATCATCACAATTTTTTTATGTGGGTTGACGGAGATGTGAAAAAAAATCGAAAGTTAGGCTAGCTGGCCATCAGAAATGACGTGGTCCTACACCACGAGGCGTTCTAAGTTCCAGTATTGTTTCAATTGCTAGCTCAGCTGCACGAAAGAGAAACTCTGAGTCTTGGTTGCATCGTTCATGCCATTGGATCGTCACAATAAATCAAACAACATGAGAAGGAAAGTCCTATTTCTGCGGCGTGGCTTCGTCATTCATGTAAGTTACTTATGATAGCTGTTTAAGCTGACATTCATATTTAGCACGTTAAATATTTGTGATTCAAGAAAATATCCATTTTATTGGGCCAAATGCGTCAGTTAACCCTTCAATGTAATTTTCTTATCATGTTTTTCTCTTCGTCATTTAGTGGCGGCTCGATCGCGGCTACTAAAGTACAGTTTCCGTCAGACTACTTTCAGGAAATGTAGAGTTCGTTTGTTTGCTCCATTCTTCAGTTGCCGTAAGCCTCCAGGAAAACACAAAAATTTGTATTTATTTGGCGCGGTATATCCAGAGTTTACAACCTTTGGTGTTGCGGACGAGCACAATAGTTCCGTGAAAAAATTGAGCTCGAAAAATTTCCTTTTTGTATACTCAAAGGTCAAATAAATTTATTGTACGCCGTTTCGCTTTTATTCACTGGAACGGTAAGCGATGTTCCCACAAGGGACAAAAGGTTCGGTCGATTGGGCACTAATATTAGGCCTTCAAGGCTTGACTTGTTCACAACTTAAGATAGAAGCTTTGGATTTGTTTTTGTTTTTTTTTTATCGTGTTGCAAGTGCTACAATTGCTGGCTGAAAGCCCCCCTTTATGGAGCAATATTGATTTCCTGATAGTCCGAAGGATAATTGATTAAAGGTGAATGCGGAAACTAAAGTCAACTGCCCGAAGCCAGCGAAAATTTATAGCCGATTATCCAATATCGTCTGAGCCCCCCCCCCCCAGTTTGTCATCGGATGAAGGCATATATGATTTTCCTACACATCTTCTGTCTCTCCTCCCCTTTCCAGACTATAGCTGTCGTACGTATGTCCTCTCCTACCAAGCACTGCGCTTTCGAGGTTTCCCCCTTTTTCTTAACATTTCGCATGTCTCCTACTTTCTTTGAAAAACGTACACACCTTTTCTGGGGTGATATGAAGGCTTAACCTTATTCTTAGTAATTAGGGTTGGTAGTTCTGCTTCAAGGATTCTTTGCCCTGTTATAGTCATCCGAAAAAAAATGTTTAGTGAAGTAGCAGACACTAGTACAGATAGGGATAAGTTAACGCGGATACGTTTGCTGCCTGTGTTGTCTTTTTAAATCAATATAATACTGGCCTCACAGTATATTTCGGGCGCAAAGAGAGCACAAAGTGAGTATGGGATGACAGTCGTAATGGCTCGGGACCATGCGGCTGCAGAGACTTGGTGGTAGGTAAGAGTTATATGATGTTACGCAACCGGACGTTTCATCCCTGGTAAGACGAGGAAACTCTTGGTGTTCAGCATTGGGTCGTCACCATGTCTGTCACTCATAGGTTACGGCTGCAGTTATCATATGCGCCTTCCGTCGATGAGGCAGTTGCTCAGACGGTCAAGACCACTTTACTTTGGTATTTCGGAGAGGGGCGTGAATATCCTCTGAGAATGAGTTTCTTCCTTTTAACTGTAAAGTCACACAATTGTCCAAAAAGACTCAAACCATATTTTTTTGTCAAGCGCTTAGAATGTCAACGTGGTTGCAGGAGGGAACATTTCATTTGGAATATCATCAATGACTGGAAATGGTATATTTTCTTTACTGACTATTTCCTTGCATTAATCGTTATTCATATGCTCCAATTAAGAAGACAGGATGGAGAAAAAAAATACTAGCGGCATAAATCCTTCAATGTTGTCTACTTAATTACGTCTTCAATGCTCTGATGATCCTCTGTGTTGTGTACTCTTTCCTGAAGCTTTGTATCTTGAATTTTTTACTATGATGTTCTATAAGCTCTGCAGTCTTCAATTTTATGAAGACGGTATTCTGTGCCCCATTCCCTCTTTAGAATATTGTATTTTCATTTTAATGATGGCATTTTGTATTCTGTACCTACTTCTTGCAGACTGTACCTTCAATTGTATGATAATGCTCTGTGTTCCGCACCATCTTCAGGAAAAGTTCTATTTTCAGTACATTAGCCTCGGAAATTGCACCTTCGATATCATGAAGATCCTCCGAGCCCTGTACTCTCCTCTGGAAAAGTCACGAGTTATTCTGAGCCCTGACATTTGACGAGCACTGTTTGTATTATTCAATATGGGGCTGCGAGCAAGAAGCTCTGACCGAGCTTTTTACTTTGTTATTGCTTGTGACATTATATGCCAAATATAATCGATTTTTGAACTTCATTAAACCCTTAGGGAATTTCATTTTTTCCCAATATTTTATTCCGTTTGATACGATTAGCCTTCAAACACCTGACACTTGCTGGGGCGATATACTCGGATTAGATCCTTAACGTGTTAATTAAAAACCTGTAGCTTAGACGCCTTTCGTCTATCACCAAGACTTTTTTTTTCATTAACGCAAAATGTATGTTATGCACCGTAGCAGATTCACCAAACACAAACTCCCTCACCGGAAATCGAAAATATAATGAACGATAGTCATTATGTAATTTGAAGGTTTGTAGTTAAGGACTAATTTCCAGTTTGTACATGGAGATGCATTTGGCAAAGTAATAGTTGGATGTATCCTAAAAAATAATACATATTATTTGTGCTGCTTGCGCAGCTGCAGCTACGTAATTTTGCATGATATTTACAAGATTAGAGCACATTCCAAATTAGCTCTCCCATATAGCAGAGCCAATTACACAAAATCAGAAACCGTCATACAGATTTATTCTTATGTGTGACGTAAGATTTGCAAGAATAGATCACAAGCTAAATGGTCTTTTCAATTACAGAGCTAATGTCACAAGTGTAGTAAATTTTATACGCATAAATAGAATTCGTTTCTTTAATAGAAGTGACTAGGTTACTCACCCGTTATAATAGTTTTTGATTTTTTAAAAGGTCAGTTGGGTTGTCGTAATCATAAGAATTCCTGCCGAAAATCCTGATAACTACGACCCTCCTAATAAGAATCATGTTTTAGTGGTAGTCAGGAATCTGCAATCTGTATCGGTATATTTTAGGAAAACATTGGAAGCTAACATCGTGATGCACATGTAAGTAGTGATAGGTCATTTAATAATTTACGCGTCATAACA
>LQNS02278157.1:17695823-17708698 GCA_001587735.2 Parhyale hawaiensis | reverse complement strand
AAATACACATAGCTACCGCGAAAATAGCAGCGTGTACAGGGCAACCGCGTTATTATACCATGCAGGGCAACTATATCACGTTGTAGACCAGAGTTTCATAAGAGGCAAGGTAGGTCGGGATTAGGTGAACAACTGAACATCCAATGCATAGTTCTACAGTAAATACACCAGAGCTCTAGGTAGAGTGTGCTCCTTCTAGCATGACAATTTTCGGTCCAATGTAAAACAAAATTTCTAAGAACGTAACAATATAGGGAAGTTAATAACGCAGACTCTGGACTTTTCCGCCAGCCTATAGATAAAAATCCACTGGAATAAACATATCGTTTATGATTAGGTCCGAAATAAAAAAAATTTCAATTAAAAATCAGTTACTCTGTTTATGTTCACGACTGATTTCAGCATTGGAGTGCCTTTACAGACCAGGGATACAGAGAGTGATAATTCTTCCTATCTAATGGCAACTCATCTGGACAAAGAAACAACGCCGCTCTTGAGCAATAATGAATGAGGTAAAGAAATGCCGTCTGATTGAAAAGAGCGAACGGGAGCTACAGAAAAGAGAGCCATTACCGGTATTGGAAAAAGAGATCCATTCTTCACCTCTGACAGATATTGACGCTTAATTTACGAAGACCGTGGGCTTCACATATGTAGAGCACTGACTTTGCATCATTAGTGGATTGCGTCATCCACCTTATACGAATTATTTATGAGTCATGTGCTCCCGGACTTAACCCTGTTCGTCACGGGCTGGGTTCTTTACTTCGCTATAAAGGTGCTGTTTCCTAATCTATTTCTACGGGAAGTAATCTCTTTGTATATAGCGAGGCAGCATAAACTGATAGCGATATGGTTAACAAGTTACGGTTGATTGCTAAAGTAAAGAACAAATCTTCAGGCAGATATCACCGCCCAAGGTTCAGTACTTCAATTTCCCTTTGCAGTAGACTAATAAATAACTACCTTAAACGAAGGAATGGAGATGAGTGGTTACAGACACCTTTAACCCTTTACCGCACATGAAAGCCAAAACCCTGGAATGTCTCCCGTTCAGTGACCGTGACTAAAACTTAGCGGGTTCGAACATCGTTCTAAAATAGACGCATTTAACCTCCCCCAAAATAAAGACGGATCTAAGAAACTGCGTAAGTAGAACTTACTGAAAAAAGAAAACTTAATCACAGTAGGGTCTCAAATTTTAAGTATTTGTTTTTCTTTTTTGTGACATGCAGAAGCTGTGCCCACGTCAACACGTTATCGGTAGGAGGACTTCTCAGTAACATTTTGTCTAGTGCAATTCCTAGAAAAATTTATGGGACGTAGGGCAGTCAGTGCGCTTAACCCTATCTGCTCCAAGGTCGTACAAAATTGTACCGCCCTACCGTTCTCCGTTCACAGTTCTGCTCCCAGTAATATTCAGCGCCCAAAATTCCGAGACTTTTTCTAATAATTGGTCATGACTGTCAATAAAATTCTAATATACCCGCACACATAATGGCACAGTACAGCCAAAAATATAGATAAATATAAAAATTTCAGAAAATTAGATGATAACATTTCCGTGTACATTTTTATATTAGAAGAACTTTCGAAATAATCACTAAAAGACAGCAACAAGGCTAGAAATGAAAAAAATAAAAGCGATTAAACGTTCAGCTTGTAAAAGTACGAAAATTGGTGCAGCTGGGCTACCGAACTATTCACCCATGTACTGTCCGGAGATATATTTTATATTCGAATTTAATTGACATAAAACTACTCTTAGGCATTATTTTCTTAATTAAATAGGCAACAGAATAGTTGAATAAATGACTTTTAAGATTCTGAAGAAAAAAACTCGGATATTGATGAAATTATAAGCATTTTTAGCGGGCGGTACAAATTTGTCTCGCCTTAATTGGTGCTCAAGCGTCTGAAAAAAATTGGTAACGGATAGGGTTAACGGATTATGCTATTTAATTGGCATATTAGCAGCTTCCATTTCCAATTCATAACCTAATTTGTAGTCAGTACAACGAAGAATGATAGTCATCATATATGTTCGGCAAATCTTGGAATGCCTCCCTGTGAACGTGTATGAACGGATTGTACGCACTCATTCAGGAAGGGCTGGAATAACTTTTGTGGTACGCATTCCAAGCAGAGAGAGCAGAGAGAGAGAGAGTGACGAAAAACATTCCAATACTTTCAGTATCCCGGAAGCTATGTAGTTTATCAAAATGTCGATATAGGTTCCACTGGTATGAAAGTTCCAGAATTAAACGATTGCCAGATAGACCAGCAGTCAGCGATTAGGTAGGTACCTGCCCAGCACTCTACCTTCGGTACGACTGAGAGCGAACAACAGAAACCAGTATCGCGATTTCGCACACTTGAGGTGGCGTGAATAACGTCGGCTGGACCTCGTCGGAAGACGGACACGGTGGCTGTGCCATCTCTCTCTTGTATCTTACACCAATTCTGGCATTTCGATGGCCTCCAGTGGGCGGTGCAAATCGCATTGGAAACCACAACGCAGTGACTACCAAGCAATTTAAAGCTTGCAGAGACCCATACACATGCATACAGCTCAGTGGATAATAAATAAGTCAATGATCCATCTAGCAAATATATCTAGAAAAATAAAGAAAGAGATTGATGCATCAGTGACGCTGGCGGGCTCATACACATAAATAAATCGCTCGATATGTAATAAATGAGCTCATGGTGGAGCCAGTAAAACTATCCAACCATGGCGAAAATCATAGACGGACTACGACGCAAGTCTGCTAGCCTATGATGCAGACCAAAAAGTATACCATCAGTTTATTGCAGTACTATACTATAAAAAGAGAACTAGGCTACGCTACATAGCTACATGAAACATGTTTAATGTAAAAAAAATCCATGTTTTGAGTTAAAATAAAGCTACTTCAGCGTTTCAAATAAAAAAGAAGCTCTTAAGTATTAAACTGCACATATACAAACCAAGGAGAAAAGCCGTGTAAAATTCCTACATATTGATCCACAGTTAATGTAAAAACCTAAGACAGAAAGTAATTAAACCCAAATTAGTATTTTTAAAAGGGACAACAGATTGACAGTTTATGAGGCTCGATTTGGCGGTGTTAAGTACAGTTGATTCTACTAGTAAATTAGTAGTAACCTAAGAGGTTGCACGTCATTTGTGCTGCGTGTAATAAAAAACTATTGAGCTCAATAAGATAAGATATAAGAATTAATTCTAGAAGCCTAAAATCTTGTCCTTTATTGGCACAGCTGCTTATAGGATAATCAGATGTACCTATAATGGGGTGATTTTCATTGTAGGTATTGATGGCTGAATTTGAATGTGCGGTTCATAATTATTGTTGCTCGGTGCGGAACGATGAGCGCGCACATACGACTGCTGACAGACGTCTCGCACACACCTGCTGATACATAAAATCAGAACGAATGAAAGCATCCGTGCGGTCACATGCAAGTCATAAATAAAAGAAAGCACTGATTTTCCAGATAACTAATTCTCTACTTTTTCAAAGACCTGTGGTAAACGTCTGTCCACTAGCATAGTCATTGCTTATTCAGGGTTACGGCAAAGAAGGATTAAGCACGGTTACTGGAGGAAGATTTTTCCGCTGTCAACTGTAAGTATTGGTATGGTATTCTTTTATATCGTGGAACCTTCCAACTAAGGTACTGCACGATCATTGTAAGGAAAGCAACTTCATGTAATATATTTCTAAAAAAACACTCTCCGGATTAAAAAAAAAATGGTACGCTTCGTTCCATTTAGTAGAAATTTAATTGCTAGGTTGTTGTTTACGAACTTCTATAGTAAAAAACTATCTGCCGTAAACCAGTTCACGACTGTCCTTTACATTCTGTATTTATTCTAAGAATTGTCAAGAGCAACCAGTTTCCATATACATACATGTTACCAATAAATCTGAATGTGAAGGAAACTGTGACAAGATCTCATGATTGGAATGCATTTCGTGTAAGCTATATTACGTGTCACTTCTGTTACATGTTACTCAAGTTTTTCCAAATTGACAAAGGTGGCATACCGTACCAAACCAAAATACCATCCTGTGAACCATCCTTTAGTTGTCTTTCAAACAGCCAGGTTGGTTTCACAAGTTTATTTCTTCTGGGATACGCTTCACGAGAGCAAAACGACAAGGAATTTCAGCCGAAGGAGGTTACCATAATTGCTAGGAGACTATCAATCAAATTGCCGGTACGAAGTTTCAATACTTAACCAACTAGAGCACTCTGAGAGTGTATAACACCGCCAAGCAACGCAAAGGTATACCTTCAATTCAAATTCGTGCTGAGGCCATGATTTCTTTGCATCAGCACCAAAATCTAATCTTTTGTGCCTTTTAACGGTATTAACAGCTTCACTAATTTTCTTGAAGATCCGTTCATAACTTTTTCAGTTGTAGTGTTAACTAGAATTAGTCGAACTCACAAACAAATCAACCGATCTTCACCAAAACGTAACCATTTGTTCCTAGTGACATTCCTAACAATTCTTATAAATTTCATGAAGATCCGTCTACAACTTTTTGAGTTATGTTGCTCACCGACAGACAAAACAACAGGCAGATAAACAAACCATGACCAACAGCACTACCTCATTGGCGCAGGTAATTATTCATATAAAGTAACGAAAACATATGAAAGCATTATATGGTACATACACGGCCTTTCCTTATTTTGACGTGCCACTCTGACCTCAGAACATTGGCTAAGTGCTGATAAAAAGAATAATAACTCACGAATGTACGAAAAATGGCCAGATGTTAGCCACGTTGTCTGAACTAATTAATGTATTAAATTTGAAGCCCACACTACATAGGAGACAAAATACCTCATTAAATGAGACTAGGCTGATTCCTAGATGATTCAAAAGTTAAGAGTCACATGTTTTCCGAAAGTAGGAAATAATCTTTGGGATGTCCCACAGTGAACATGAGACCAAATAAGCAGGCATGTACGCGGTGTGCTACACTGTCTTTTTATCTACGATCAAAACTTATCAGCTGCTGAACAACACCTGAAATACGTTGGTTCATGGAGACCGCATTAGTGAGGTACAAAATGTGGTCGGGCCTCATCGCACCTCACCTGCTGCTGAAGGACTTTTTCCGACGTACTTCCTGCTGGCAACGCAAAGTCATTACCCTTCCAACATGACGATGCACATTCTACGTTCTGAGACAACTACAGCCCGCAGACTCTACTAGAACAGTCGTTAAAGGTTTTGTCCTTCTAAAGCTGATAGATACTCCGAGTAATGATTATTATCTTGCCCACCAAATGAACAAAACAAAATAATAAATAACTAAAGAACTTGAATATTTTGTATTACAGTTGACGAAACCAAATGAGCAAAATGTATCAATGAACGTGTTGTATGAGCAATATACAATGACAAATATCGTAATGCCAGCACACGAAGAAAAAACTCTCGAAAGAGTCTTTGCATTTGCCAATGGCCAAAGGTAATGCGCAAAAATTCAATGAACGTCCTGTAAGCTCTTTCTATTTAATAATAATTTTAAAAATACAACTCTCTGTAGATAAAAATAAAATAGAGAGAACTCTCAAGGAGAGAGTGCCATATCAAAGATAAACACGCGCCTCAAATTAAGCTGAACTAATGTGAAATATCACAAGATACCAACCAATCGAAAATAACACGAAGAAAGTAACTCTACAAGCGGCAAGCGATGAGAAATCTCAAGTAAAGGTAAGTCGCTGATATATGACGAAGAAAAGGTAAATAAATTCGGATTTCTTGCTCATTGCTGGAAATACAAGTTTTCTAAATTAATATTGCAACGTTTACGAAAAGGGTGTTTTTAGAGGAAGTGTAATTTTCAAATTCTGAAGGAGACTTGAGTAGAAAGTATAGAAATTTCATGTTTATCTTAGTACTTATTGTAGCCGCAGTTCTGTAACCGGCTCCTGAAAAGAAGAATCCATCCGACCTGTAAGAGTCTGGGGTCGCGGCCCTTCTTATACAGCCAGCCGTGTGGTGCGCGATACGGCTACCTAGTTATTCTACGCGCACAAGTTTTCATTTGTATCGTGTGTATAAATATTGTTTATTGTCAACACAAGGTAGCGAATTGCTTGTTAGATAATTAAATTTATTTCCGGCTTTTTCAGACAACCCTCAGAATATTTGCAACCTGTTCAACAGTATCCTATTGCTACAACTTTAATTACTGGTTTACGATATCTCCATGTTATAGTTCACCTGTAGAGTCACGTTTCATTTTCACTGCCATGCCTTGTACGTTTAGCGGCCCTGAACCAAACCGCTACCTACCAGTGTTGTGCCAATATACCATTAATAAACTGTGAAACTCGTATCAAAATATTCTTCAACCACCAATTCCTCATGTCAGTGCGATGGTAAGGAAGGCCGCCCATGCAAAACAGCCGGTGGCAATAAAGTAGGGACTTCGCTCCTACACTTATTATAGCAACAATATTAATTAGAATATAGATCAAATAGTAAACAAATAATCAACTAACATTGCAGAATTTTACAACTGACGTGTTAATACAAAAACATAATAATAATCACAATACTAATACGCAATTTAAAATACAAAAGTTGACTTGCACCATTAAGCAAAGGTAACTACATTCCGTGCTACAGTGTTAACGAGATTCCATTATTGGAAATATTCATTAAACTTGTCAACAAATCTTCTGAAATTTTTAGGAAAAATTTGTATAACTTGCGAGAAAAAACTGTGTAAAATTCAGACAAAAATTGCGACTCGTTGATGAATAATTATAATGCTTGAAATTAGTTGGTTTTTCCAGGTGCCAAATTACCAACGAGGTCAAAGAAAAATCATTAAGTTAAGCAATTTTTTACTGTAATTCATATTCTGTATACTGAACATGAAACACAAACAAGAAATAAATTGGAGAAAGTCATATTAACACAAAACCAGCAGTTAAAATTTGTGTGTAATTGACATTAATAAGGGATATGTTTTCTACCCTGAGCAAGAACATGAAATAGTCGTTGGTCCATGATATTAAATTATTAGATTAGATAGGCAGCAGTAGACGAACCAATAGGCCCATTCCCAAAGAGACACCGGAACTTGCACCCCGGCTCTCTATGAGCTAATGCCATTATGTTAGTAGGATATAGAGAGCTGGAGAAAAGAGAAGGAAAAAAAGAGGGAGGAAAAGAATCTCAGCAACAGAGACGATCATCAATGCACGCAAGCACGATCAATAACCGCTGATATGCCGGGCTT
Organism: Parhyale hawaiensis; assembly: GCA_001587735.2. Lineage (NCBI taxonomy): Eukaryota > Metazoa > Arthropoda > Malacostraca > Amphipoda > Hyalidae > Parhyale > Parhyale hawaiensis. The sequence goes on along the minus strand of LQNS02278157.1, from coordinate 17,701,415 downwards.
AAAGATGTCAAACTGTGTAGTTGGAGCGGAAGAGAGAAGAAGACGGATTAAGGTGGTCTCGGAAGCTCTGGACGTTAGGAGTTTGCGACTCCTGGAGGAGGAGTTCTTAGCTGTGGAGGATGTCTCTCCCAATGTATGGAAATTAGTAAGCTTTATGATATCAGCTGTAATTTTTTTGTGATATCTCTAGGAAAGCATCCCACAACTCAGTTTTTGCTCGTGATTTGAGGTCCGCTTGCATAAAGTCGTTGCTTGATGGTTCTCTATCGGGTTTGAATCTGGAAAATTTGCCGGCCACTGCATCTTTCAAATCCTATAGAGCCCCAATTGTTGTAGATACTCTTTTGTTTTATTAGCTGCATACGAGGGAGCATTGTCCTGGATGAGAATAATGCTTCTTCTAAATGTCACCTTCTTGTTTCTTCAGTCATAGCTTAAGATGCTCCTTCAGAAAGTTTATGTATGCATTATCTGTCATTTTAACGCATTCTAGTATTTTCCAAGGACCAATAAATATGCCTCTGATGATCCCAGCCCATACCATAATCCCACCACCCCATTGTTGGCACCTCAAACGCTGAGGTTGACCATTTACGACCCATCCTCTGCTCCAGCAATCCAGGCCATCAAGGGTAACACGAAATTCATCAGTGAACAAAACTTTACAGAAGTCGATCTTCATGTTGTCCTCTGCCCATTTCAGTCAATTTTCTACATAGCATTGTTTCCATGGGGGCTTGGTTACGGGGTTTACTGCATGATTTTGCAACTTGTCAAAGAGTACGATAGTGGGTGGTTTTTGATACATTTTCTTATCCGGCAAGGTCAAAGAGTTCTCTGCTACATAGTCCAGGATTCTTAGCAGCTTCACGTTTAATTCACATCATAAAACGGCGTGAAACAAATATTGATTGACCTTAACTCAAAAAGTTATGGATGGATTTTTATGAAATAAACATGAGTTGTTAGGTATATAACAAAAAGTAGATGACCAAATTTTGATAATGGTCCGCTTGTTCGTTCGTTCCTTTGTCACTGTTTTTCATTTCATGCTTGTTAGCACAATAACTCAAAAAATAATGAATGGATCTTTATGAAATTTATAGGAGTTGTTAGTAATAGTAAAAGACATAAATGATCAGATTTTGGTGCAGATCGGTTGGTTCGTTTGTATGTTTGACTCATATTTGTCATAACGTTTGTTAACGGTGTAACTCAAAAAGTTAAGAACGAATCTTCAAGAAAATTGAACAAGCTGCTATTAATATAAAAAGCCACAAATGATTAGATTTTGGAGTTTATACAATGAAAATTATTGTTTCAGAACCAATTTGAATTTTTTGCTACCGTTGCCTCACTTGGCGGAGGTATGCGCTCTCAGAGTGCTATTTCTATCATAGTTTTACCTCTACCAAATTCAGTAGTTATAGTACTTTTCTCAAAATCGGTTAAACCACATTTACGACCCATAGTAATCTCTTATTGGAGCACCTTGTTATTAATTTGGAATAGCAGATACGGCGCAATTTGACCAACCATGGTGTCAAGTTGTTTACGTTGAGCAGACCTCTGCAATTCTATAATAGTTTTGCGCAAGTCAATTTTGCTAACATCTGTTAAAAATTTCATGAAGATTATCGCATAGTATCTGAAATAACTGAAAAGAATTGAATCTCTTTAATAGTGTGGCACGAAGTGTACGTGCATAAAACGTAATTCTGTTTTATATCAAAGAGTGGACAAAGCGAAAAGTTTGTGCGAAAATGTTCTTACCTGTACGCATGTCAAGAAATTCACCACAGCACAATCATACACACGAAAGGTACACGTGATGGGAGTCAAACATATGTTGCTTGCAGGAGTTTAGTATCTTACCAGCATAGTACACGGAGATACATAAGAACTAACTGATAAGCCTAACTGTATAAACTTTTTGAAGTATGAACTCGGCACTGGCACAAATCAAATGTATATACAAAAATAGAACTTATGCAGTACGTTAACGTGCTCTTTGCTAATCAACTGCTAGCTTTATTCCCTATATAGTGGAAGAATAACTTTATTTTGAGAGTAAAGGTTATTAAAACGATGAAAAGTAGAAACAAAAGAAATAGGAATAAAAAAGTTTCTTGCCACGAACATGACTATATGAGCAGGTTATTTAAGATAGTCTGTAGGTATTGGTAGTAAATTAGGCAGCTTAGCGACTCTTCTTAGAAATAATTAGCTAAAAAAGACAAGCATTCTGAAGCAAAAATAAAAACCCCAATACCTGCAAACGTACGAGAGAATCGAAAGGGCAGTGCTTAGTTTTAACTGTTGTGCAGAAAACGCGGACACATAAGAAATATCAGGTTTAGAGAAGCAAATCTTCCACCAAACACCCCTGTGATGGCGACAAAAGAAAAAAGTTTATCTTACTTAAAACAGGAACAACAAAGAACACTCCATAGTTAACGTACAAAATAGTATGAGTCAAATAGAACTAATTTGACCTCCAAGTCTTAGATATCTTCTCTGTATTCTGTATGTAGTTTGAAAAACTATCTTCTGTGTCTATGTGTATGCAGTTAAGCATCTATACTCTGTCCATTTTATCATGGCAGTTTTGATGTGGTCAACTTTCACTACAGCGTTACCAAGAATTCTATGGGCATTTATGAGATTTTATTCGGCCCATATCTTAGCCCCACCCACTCTACCTGTACATAGAGAAATCTCAGAAATACCCATGGAATTAGCAACGCTGTGGAGGAATTTGTTCAAGCCCAAACTCCCTTTAGATAATGGTCAGAGTATAATTGCATTAATAACACATTGTTCTGCTTGCACATGGGAAAAGAGCTATATGCAACATAAACAAACCCATCCTCTTGAAATTGATAAATTTTTGGAATAGAGACACCACACGGTGCATAACGTAGCGACGTTTGTATATATATAACAGGACATAACTAATCTCAATAGATGCAGAGAAATAACTTTTATTTAGAACTGCATTGAACAGAATGTATCCTAAGAAGCGCTATAGTGTGCGTATGTAAGATTGAACTGAACTTATAAACGTTTACCACGGCATGAAATGCCTCTCGAGAGATGTGCTTAAACAATTGCTTGCAACAAACACCTCAGCTCGTGCAAACATTAAATGCTCCAAAACAGTACTCAAGGAACCACATTAGTAAGCTACAGCTCTCTGAGAGCGAATACCCCTGGCAAGCAAGGCAATGTTAACGAAAAATTCATATTGGAGCTTAAGCCATTGAGGACTTTATCATCACCAAATTTGGTCATTTGTATTTCTTGACAGTAATAACAGTTGCAGTAATTTTCTTGAAAATCCCTCCGTAACTTTCCGAGTTACCTTCTGGCAAACATTTCGACAAGTAGCTATCTACTGTATTAGTCAAACCCACAAACAGGTAAGCAGATCACCACCAAAATTTGGTCATTGGTGTCTGTTAACATTGCCAACAGTTCCTACAAATTTCATGAATATCCATCGATAACTTTTTAGTAGTCGTCTCAGAAACATTTTGATAAGTATTAGTCAAACACACAAACGTGGTGAACCGATCACCAACAAAATTTGATCATTATTGTCTTTTTACATTTCTAACAATTCCAAAAAGTTTCATGATTAGCCGTTCATAACTTTTGAACGGCAAGCACAAAAACAAACAGAAAGACAAACAAATAAATGGACCACCAGATTATGACAAAAATTTGGTTACTTGCTGCTAGTGACATCCCCACAATTCTTGTAAATTTCTAAAGATCCGTCCATAACTGTCAAGTTGTGCTACCAGTAAAATAGAGTAAGATAAACACACAAACGGTTGAACGGATCTTCACCAAAAACTAGTCGTCTGTTCCTCCCAACGTACCTGACAATCCCTGTAACTTTCGTAAAGAGTCATCCATGACTATTTGAGTTATCTTCGTGACAGCATACAGACGGAGAGACAAACAAAGAGATAAACTAGCCAAAACATAAACCTCTTTGGTGGAGGTAAAAATGCACAGAGAAAAAAAATGAGTGAAAACACATGCCGATCGCATGGGGAGCAGCAGCCTAGGATACCCAAGGCATTTCCGGGAGCCACCCTACAAGGAACCACAGACACAGCGCAGGATAGGTACCTACCCCAGGCGATTTAGGTTGGTGGCGATAATAATAATAAAATATTATTAGATAATCATGAGCAGCATCGACTATTAATCATGGATACAAAAACTGAGGTGCAACTTTCACTGAACCGTGTGAATTTAGAGCAGTGACAGTATTACAAAGTAGGCAACATATTGTATAATTGTTTGCATACATCCAACGTGTTATTATTAATAAAAAGCTAAGACAGGGATTCTCACGGAACAGTAAATATAAATGAAAATGAACTATCAAGCTACTTGAAGGTGCCCAAACGTGCTACCATATTTCTCTCACGGGCTGATATAAATGCCTGCAGATTCACACGGCCGAATGACATATACCGGTATCGGTCGGATTAAAAGAAGCCACACACTGTCAATTTATAAATAATATTGCAGTCATAGAATATCTAAGGTGTTTTCTATTTGAACTGTAAATGCGTAAAAATGTCTTCCTTGTATCAGAAAGGAGAAGTCCTGTTTCTGAAGACTGAGCTGATACAAAAATTATTATGAGAATTTATTCTTTTTCGGGCGTGTCTGAAATGAATTATGAAATTTACGACAACGCTAGTGTGTAAAAATATGTACGTAACTTGGTTTGTTTACGGCTCGTTGTTCAAGTCAAAGTAAAATTGAGTATTCTTTTTAGATAACATATATATACAATGTGAATGCATTTATTACTTAACATAAATGAAATTATTTGCAGAAAGATAAAAAAAACAAACGTTTCAAGAAATTATAGCGATGCTTTGCAAACCATCACTTTAAAATCTAGCTTCTTATGTACCACAACTCTTTATCAGTGCTGCGAACATTCGTTTTATGTTTTATTCTATATTCTGGTATCCGGGTCCTGTGCAACTTTTTAAAAAGTTTACGACTAGAGCCCTTCGACCGCCTTTATGCTGCAATCTGTCAGCCATGGCCTAGACCTCTTTTTAAAAAGCTAAAAAGGGCATATACGAGCGAAAACTGTCATGAGAACTTACGGTGCTGCTCCCAACTTAAAAAGAAAGTTCATTCATATTGCAATAACTGAAAACAACAAGCCTGCTCACCATAATATCTACAATCATTGGGCGAGGGCGCAGGTCATGCTACCTAAAAAAAAAAAAAATAACTGTAAAGGCAAGAGTAGGGCTTAAATAGATTTGATAGGACACCTAACTAAGGTACCAACATAAACTGTTGCAACCTGGAGATAAATCTCAACTAGAACCAGGGCAGTTTCGGCTGCAATCGACCGCAGATTGTGATACCTAGCTATGGCGTCACAGACGGAAGATTCGTGACAGCTGCGACCATCCCCACTTAGGTACCACTGTTTGATAGGCTAGTGCCTCCTCTCCAGTATTCTATAAATGACAGAAAGGATGACACTGTGTTGCCGAGAGTCAATACTTTCTGACTTGGAAATATCTAGAACGCTTGATC
>LQNS02278157.1:17632429-17664804 GCA_001587735.2 Parhyale hawaiensis | reverse complement strand
AAATCTAATCATCGTCAAACTAAGTTCCCGTTTGTCATTTTATTTTTATCATTGTCATAGTGTTATGCATTTTGTCAAAATGTCTTCAATTGTCAATATGTTTTGCTCGTTTGTCATTCAAAGGGTGGATATTGTCAAAACGTTCTGAACAGTGTCAAGGCGTAATAAACAATGGGTAAACTATATTGCATATTGTCAAAATCAGTTGATAAATAGGCAAAAGCAATTGCAAAAAGGTGTATGTACTGTAATGTCTTTTATGAACATTTCTATTGAGGAGACCATCTAACTAGGCCCATGCAACCCAGTAGCGAACTCCTAAGAGTATAGTGAATAAACCTAAATTTCATTCATTAAAGGTACATGAAATATACATAGTGGTGAAGAAAACAAATTTTTTCTACAAACAATTACAGTACTAAAGAAAACATTTTTTTATTGACAAATATTCGACAACAGTTGTCTGGCAGAGTGCTAGTTAAAAATGTCATGACGGTCCAAGCACAGCGCGATATAGCTGTCAGCGTGCCTGTACTCGGCCGCAACGATTTCCCGAGTTAGCGTTGGCACGGCCTCATTGAGGGCACGTCGCAACAGCGTCCTCAATGATGCCATCGTCAGGCCCAGGTTCTGAGCACGAGTCGCCGTCACCTCCCATGCCTTGGTGTGCAGTCGTTGCTTCGCGCGGCATTTCAGCACAGAGAAACACTTCTCTATGGGGCTGAGAAATGGTGACTATGCTGGTAAAAACCTGAAGTCCAGGGCTGGATGGAGCAGTTGTCTAGTATTATGACTGAACGTTGTTCGAAGAAAACTTCCAATGAAGACATAAACGAAGTGAATGTTTCCCTTGTAACACTTCCTTCATCAATTTTGTAGTGAAACATTCCAGCTAAGTTGGATACTGTCGAAATAACGTTCACGTTCGGCCCTCTGCTTCCACCTACCCTCCTGTTTAAGCGCACACCTGCTGGAGCGCGACTGTAGGCTCTCCGCGTCCACAAGTTAAACCCCATTTCATCAACGTAAACACGGTGTTCATGGAGACCTCTTTCCTGCATCCACTGCGCGTATGCCCGCCTGGTGCCCTTGGTGGGATCGCTGTTGCGCCCATGCGGCAAATCGCGGGCCAATTTTAGAGTGATCAATTCTCCTTCCAGTGCGCGAGCCAACGTTGCTTGCGAAAAATGTTGTTTTCGAGGCAACACGTCTCTTAGAGTGGCAACCAGTTCCTGCAGAGTTGAGAGTGGGTTGGCCTCTATAAGCATGACGACTAAGTCCAGCGTTTCTCTGTCCAGAGCGCGTGGTCGACCACCTCCCTGTCGCCTTTCAACAAACCCACCTCTCTGGTCGCTTCTAACTATTTCGTAAGCCGTAGTACGCCGCACGCCTAGTGAAGCAGCCAATGCACCAAATCTACCCCGTTTTCAAAGCATTCTACAATTCGCCGTCGGTCGTCATTGTTGGTTGTGCGGTACCTTCGCAGCATGTTTTGTTCAACTACTATGTACTTAGTACTACGTGCCGTATGTACGTAAGAAGGCGGATTATGTACATGAATATAAGAGGTGGTGGAGGACTGGCAGCCGAAAGACAACTGACCGGCGAGATGCAATACATAACGAAGAACACAAATCAGTAACGCAGAAGACAAACAAGCGTGTCTTCGTAGTGCAAAAGAAAAAAAAAATGTCCTCTTTTCGGCATTACGTGAGGAAGATTTCAATGAAAAAAGTTTATCAAAAGGTTTTACCAATTGTCAAACTATTTCTATGATTGACAAAATTTTTCAAGATTGTCAACGAGAAATCTAATCACTGTCAAACTCAGATCCCGTTTGTTATTTTATTTTTAACATTGTCTGAATGATGTGGATTTTGTCAAAGTGTCTTCAATTGTCAATATGTTTCGCTAGTTTGTCATTCCTAGAGTAGACTTTGTCAAACGGTTTTGAATAAGGCAAAGACGTAACAAACATTGGTTAAAGTGTATTACACATTGTCGAAATCAGTTATTGAATTGGTCAAAAGCAATTGCAACAAAGTATTGTAGAAGGTAGAGAAGTTTTAATGCAGTCACAAAAATTTCTTGGGCCCAAGTGCAGAAATCCAATTACAAAAATCACATTAATTTCTGTACCACAAAAACCTGAAACAACGTATTAATTTTTCTGGCGTACGAGCAGGAACCTTGAAAAAAAAATCGCATTATATCGGTAAGGCAGTTTACCTGTTGTGCTCCCTTCTGATACAAGTCAATCGGAAAATCTTTAGTCAAACAGCCACTTTATTGAGAGAAAACATCGGATAATCCTGGCTATGGGTGCAAAGAAATGGTCCAAATGGAAAATAAAATGTAATCTGAAAAACTGTAAATGATTACGTAATTAATTACTGGAAATAAAATAAAGCGTCCAACCTATTAAGAATTAGAGCACTCTGAGAGCGCATACCTCCGCCAAGTAAGGCAAAGGTAACAAAAAATTCAAATTGGCTCTGAAACCATGATTTTTATTGTATCCACTCCAAAGTCTAATCATTGGGGCCGTTTGATAGTAATAACAGTTTGTGCAATTTTCTTGAAGATCCGTTCATAACTTTTTGAGTTATGCTGCTAACAAACGTCATGACAAACATGAGTCAAACATATAAATGAACGAACCGATCTGCACCAAAATTTAATAATTTATATCTTTTAACATTACTAACAATTCCTGCTAATTTCATGAAGATACATACAAAATTTTTGAGTATGAAAAATATAACTCAAACATAGAAACGAATCAACCAATTTGCATCAAAATGTAATGATTCATGTCTTTTAACATTGCTAACATTTCCTGTAAGTTTCATAAAGATTAACTCAAAACTTTCTGAGTTATTGCGCTAACAAACATAAAATCAAACACAGCAACAAACATACGAACGAACAGATCATCACAAAAATTTGGTCATTTACTCTTTGTAATATACCTAACAACTCATGTATATTTCATAAAAATCCGTCCATAACTTTTTGAGTTATCACATTGAGAAAAATGAGTCAGACCAACAAACAAACGGATGGGCAAATCTTCACCAAAAGCTAATCATCTGTTCCTCCTATCATGCCTAACAATCCCTGTAAATTTTGTCAAAATCCGTCCATAACTTTTTGAGTTATCTTGGCGACAGAAGAAAGACGGACAGACAAATGTAGAGACAGACAAACATAACCTCCTTGGCGGAGGTAACAATTTAGTTGCAGCACACAGTAAATTCTACACACAAAACTATAACGAAAGCGTTAGTCCACTCTTGACACGGAATGAAAAATACTACGTGAAGACACAGTGTGTTTCGGTTTTAAAGTGGCATGCTGTAAAACAAGAAATATCGTTACGATCTAGTGCATAGATGGAACGCACGAACTATATGATAATTCTGCTTCAAGCTCCGTCCGTACGTCCATGTGTCTGTCGGTGACGCTTTTCAGTATTGGGTAGGGGGAACTTCAATTTGAAAGAGGCTCTGATTTTCGCTGGAACTCAGTTCAACCATAGCTGTCTTTTTTAGCGCTTCTTGAAATAAATTTCAGTCACTTTCAAAGCGAAGATAAGAAGATCGTTTCACTCGTTTCGATAAAATGGAAAGACTCCAACGCAGAGCAATGAAATTGATACCTCAGCTGAGAAATAAGTCGCATGAATGGCGCCTAAAAGAACTGGGTCTGATCTCTCTCGAGCAAAGACGTCTCAGGGGACAACTAATAGAAACATTCAAGTATTTGAACTGCTTCAACGACGGACCTACAACGGGGCTCTTTGAAAGAGACCTCAATGATCACTTGCGAAACAACGGTCAAACACTCAAGCATAAAGCTCGAAGAACGACCTTAAGTCAGCAGTTCTTTCCGTATTTCATAGTCAGCATTTGGAATAGACTTCCTTCCGATGTTGTTAGTGAGGAGTCAGTCAACGCGGTTAAAAATCGTCTTGACATATATTGGGAGAGACATCCTCCGCAACTAAGAACTCCTCCTCCAGGAGTCGCAAACTCTTAACGGCCACAGCTTCGAGGCCACCTTAATCCGTCTTCTTCTCTCTCCCGCTCCAACTAGACAGTTTGATGTCTCTAAGCTCCGCATATCAGCGGCTCTTGATCGTGCTTGCGTGCATTCAAGATCGTCTATTGGGCATGGACTCTTCACCCCACCCCGCCCTATTTTTTTTCTCTCTTTTTTCCCCTGTCCTTTATATCCTAATAACATAATGGCAATAGCTCATAGGGGGCCGGGGCGTATGTTCCGGTCTCTCTTTGGGAATGGGCCTATTGGTTCCTCTACTGCCGCATATCTAATCTAATTTCATTTTTTTCACTACATATTTTGTTCGCTTTGCTTGTGGCATTCGACGACCTTAATAAGGCCAGCCAGATACGCATTTATTATACGCTGCTAGAGAATGGAGTGGGTAGTGTTGGACATATTAGCCCTAAGGTATTCTTTGAAGCGAATGTGCGATATCCAATTAAGTATAAACAATGACATCTTAGGCTGCTCAAGAAACTAGCCTAGTCTGCTTGTGGTACATCTATTGCGTCAGAGAGAGCAGGAAAATCATGATCAATAGTCATGGGTCCCGTAGTCGTAAAAAATAAGTCGGACACGCTGACAAAAAACTAAAACGCGTAAGATGATGATCAGCTAAATTATCTTTAAACAGTGGCAAACAGCGTAGAAGAGGCATGCATAAATAAAGGAGAACTTTGCCAGAAGTTTCTATGCAAGATTCACAGGTGAGAGAGGCACGAGTCCGTTAGACAAGATGTGTTAAGGTTGACGGGGGTTCGTCAGGCGGACTCTAGATTAGACGGGGTATGTTAAATTACAGGAGCACTGCCTTATGTCAAACGAAAGTAGATGAAAATATCTTTAGCCGTGGAATTTTCATGGATCCCGCTAGTCTAATATTATTGGTGGAACTTGCGCTTCATAGAGGCGATCAGTCATCACCTACTCAGGGCTTGATATCAAGTTTAGAAATGATATAAGAATAAATAAGAATAATGCTCATCGTTGCGCAGTTAAGTGTAGAATTGAGTTTGGCCCAATTTCGCATCTAACTCTTTACAGGGTGACAGATATACGCAGGATAAAAAGTTTGGTATTCTAAGAGCGTGGGGAGTATTTTGTTCTAAATTTCGACATATTTGATCCAGTAAACGAAAGTAAACTAATCCTTTTATTACGGTTACGAGCGGGTAATTGATCATTCAAATTTAATGAGAACTTGTCCATCGCGGAATGGTAGTCTCCGACACCCGAATTGTTTGCCGTGAACGCCGACTTACCAAGTGACCCCAAAAAAGTAAACCGACTTTCGAAATCTACTTTGAAACTTTTTGACAATTTCCAAATGGAAAAAATGCTGTTCAAGTATGAAGTTGTCTGCTTCATGGTAATCACCCGTATTATTGATACGCCCTCTTTTAGAAAATACGAATTTTTTACTGAAATTTTGAATAAAGTGTACTTTTTGCTAATAATTTCAAAGCAATATTTTAACCTTGGCTTACCTTTTTTAGGTCACCCGGCATATTGTAATTCTGCTTGTCCCTTCGTTTCCCAGTACGACCGTGACGCTTTCATCAACGTTAGGAACGAGGAATGTAGGGTATTTTTGAGGTATCCCTTATGCGACAAGGGATGGGATCAATAGGAGAAGGAGTCAAATTCAAGCTTAAGCTACAACTGCTGCTGTCACTACCTGACATTGAACATTTTTCGCACTTCGAACACCTGATACGGGTAGGAGGGCATCATAATTGAGGAACGATGCTTTCTGTTCTGTAGAATTTCCACAGGTTCCTTCAGCATTAGATAGCGGAAAATTAGCATGAGACGGGTCTGAGATATCACTGCAGAGCAGTGCTTTCGTTCTGGGAAATTACCACAGGTGCCAGCTATTTTTTTAAAATAATTATGAACTAACTACCAGCTCGCGTCAAAATCTTAGAGTATTTGCCTTTCATTTTCGGTTCTGGAATAAAAATGTTGACTTGAACAACAAAATTCTTTCCTGCGCTTCAGGATGAGACATTTTTTATCGTGAAGTAGTCTGGATAGAGAGCGGAATAAAGCGCCCAGCACATACACTTGCTGTAATAGCGATTAAATTCTGATTATCTATTTTTTCTTGCTCCTGGGTTCATGGCTGAACGCGCGGCTTCATTCGTTTGAATGAAAGTTGCTTCTAAGCGTGAACAGTGACAGAAAAAAAGTTGATGAATAGCTTAGTTTTGTAGTTGAACGCGTTACGATGAGGGACGTGTGAACACGGCCTTAGTGAGTACGCGTGTCCCTCAAATGACCTCGTTACCTCGTTGCGTTATCTGTAACACTCAGACTCGTCATGTTGTGACCGCAGCTGGCTACCGACCAGTCGGAATGCTGGTTAGGGCGAGTTCACACGCCCCTCATCGTAACGCGCTAAATCACAAAAATGAATACGGGCTGTGCGTCATTTTTTTTACTGTCCACTCGTAGAGGGGACCTTCATTCAAATGAATGACGCCGCGCGTTCAGCCATGATCTCGTTTCTTTACATTTCGCTTATATTTTGCCTTGGCTTGAAGTCACATTCGTATTCCAAGATCTTAATGATTATTTTAATAGGAACAGCCTATTTATACAATCTTTATAGCTGGATAAACCGATGAAAGTGAAATCAGCACGCAACAATTCGCTTCATTGTCATATCAAAGATGGCGTCAGTGTTCTTGTAACATTTTCTGGTCATCTAGTTTTCTCGTGTTTAAAGGGAATACAAAGATTATGATCGTTAAAGTCAGGGTAAAACGCATTTTTGTCAACTTTTTCATGATTCGAAAACGCTATGGAGGATAATTTCCGTATTTATAGTTTCTGTTTGCTGAACTTGAATGACGCGGCTCGTTCAAAAAGAAATAGGGACCTACCTACTTCATTCTTCAGTCTCCCGCATTTTCTGCAATTTTTTACTAGCAAATCAACGCGCCGCGTCCATCAGCTTGCCTGAACGCGTTACAATGAGGGACGCGGCGCGTTGATGTGATAGAAGCAACCGCAGCAGCCATTTCTTGAATGCACCGCGTCGTCCAAATTCAGTAAACAGGGTCTATAAAGGCTTGATTTATCCTCTATAGCGGATTAAAATTATGAATAGGCGAATAAAACTGCTTGTTTACCCTCACTTTAACGTTCAGAATGACGGTATTTCCGTTTAACTCAAGAAAACTAATTAAGCTGAAAATGTTGTACGAACACTGACGCCATTTTTGATTTGACAACGAAGCGGATTGCTGCGTGTAGATTTCACTTTGATCAGTTTATCAGGCTGCAATTTTTTTTAACAGGCTATTCCTATCAAATTCAGGCTATAATAACATGGAATATCACTGTAACTTCAAACCGACACGATATATAGGCTAAACAAAAGTGTAAGAAAACTATATCATATGTGAACATGTGGCGTCATTCATTTGGATGAAGGTCGCTTCCACGTGTGGACAGCGACAGAAAAAGTTGACGCACAGCTCATATTCATTTTCGTGATTGAACACGTTACGTTGAGGTACGTGTGAACACGGCCTTAGTGACGCGCAGCTACCGGTGGCTACAATAGTCAGACATTCTTCAACCGTTGCTCTGAATAATGGAGATATCTTTAAAAATAACTTTTTAAATCGGAAATCTTTAAATTTAAATTCGGAATGAGTAAAATTTAGGTATGGAAATGTTCGGAAGGAATTGGAATTAAGGTTCGCTTTGCTTTCTTGTAAAGATTCCGATGTTCGCGAACAAATGATCGGAATAAATGTTCACACCGAAATTTGGAAAATAGGGTTTGTTATTCGGAGGTTCGGAACCCCAAGCAGGCCAAGCTTCAGGTTCGGTTTCAGAACCCAAAACAAGGTTCGTGCTTCCACCTCTGGAATTAACGTCACATACAGTACATATAGTCGCTCCGCTGCCAAGTACAACGTATGCTGGTGCCACTCCATGCATTCGCCAGCACCACTTCATGCGAGGATGTGCATGTCACACATCGGCCCAAATTACTGTGTATATAAATTCAGTAGTAGTATTATTATGCTCTAGTAAAAATGACAAGTTATGCGTGTGTAACATAGTAGATAAGATAAGTTACTGAATGTACGGCTCGGTCGGTAGATATTCAGCTTTCAAGTATTACTCTCTCTCTGTGTGCTTACAGTTGTAAGTCAGCAGCTCTTTATAAGCGAGAGCTTTGCAACCGTTGTGGAAGTTCAAAACTTGACTGTGCCGCACCGAGAATGGATCCACTTTTGTGCCTCTCTACCAAGACAAAAGTCAGTTACAGTCAACGGAGAAGATAAACCACTCCATGTTATAACTGAGGGAGACGTTCAACCTATTGAGGTAAGTTGATGACATATAGAGAGACGAAGATCTGTTTGTTGGGTGACACTCCTCACATGAACAGGGGCTCCCCCATGTCGACTACCGCGACCGTGACGCTTTCATCAGTATTGCATATGGGGGAAAAAGGGTATCACTGTGGTACCTGTGATACGACCTGGAAAGCGATCAGTAGGAAACAGAGTGAAGTTTTGGGAGTAAATATTCTACTCTAGCGCGACTCCAGCCACTGTTGCTGATTGCGGCTGCCGTGCATAGTGGCTTGAACTCTCACACTCTAAATACCTTCAACTTCTTCAGTCTGGGTGACAGCTGGTTTTACGGAGCAGCCTGCACCATGTCAGCACAAGCTAGCTCACGGAATCTGCTAGCAAAATCTTGGACCAATGTCTTTCACCGTGGAAAAATTAACGTTTAAAATTAGGCGGAAACTGAAGGGGGTTCGATATAAGATACCGAGTACTATATTAATCGCCTTTTCTAAGGAAATGAAGATCCAAAATTCAGTAAACGTGGGCAGTATGTGCAGCAAAGACATGATGCCTCGCCCCTCGTTCTCTCCCTTCACAAGCCAGAATACCAGGTAGAAAGGCACTAGGGCTCCGATAGCAATTAGTGAATGTGCGCCCTCCAGTAGTATATTTACTCCAAAATTAAGCTCAAATAAGTAGATGATTACCTGCCTGAATTGGAACATTTTTCATACCTCGTATGCATGATACGGGTCCATGGATGTCATAATTGAGGAGCAATGCTTTTGTTCTTTAGTATTTCCACAGGTTTATTCAGTAGTAGATAGGGGAAAATTAGAATGGCACGGGCCTGAGTTATCATTGGAAAACATTGCTGCCATTTTGTTGAAATTCCACAGGTTCCAGCTAGGGTTTTCATTTGTCCCTAATTTCTCATTACCTGGTGTTTGTACATTTCTAAGCTGTTTATATTTCTGAAGGTAAGTAATAGGGAAAATAGAACTTCAATTTTAGAAGATTAGGTAATAAGAAACGAAACAACCAGTGAATTTTGTAAAAGGTAAAAAACAGACGGATTCTTCGCACCGTAAGGGAAATCGCTGCAAGTAAAATATTATATGCGTGAGTAGTGTGCCGTGGTTACTTCCAGAGGCTATAAGAAATGTGATAAGTTTGTTACCATCCGTGACCTTTTTATTTTTGATAAATTGAAAGGTTTGTCCAATGAAAACTTTACAGCATACCTGTGGAAGAATAGCATTGATTGTGGAGTAGCAAATATGTATAGGTAGCACGGCGGGTACATAAACTAACTAAATTTCAGGTTTCCTAAGGCTTGGAAGGGCAAAAGAAAAACTGGAAATTGATACAAAGAAGTTTTCACTCGAAGAAAGGGGAGCTGTACGCCAGATACAATCTTGAGGGGTAGAAAGGGGAGTCTGGTACCACGTTTAAAGAGGGCTCATCTAACCCCTACTCTTTTACCGTAAATACACAACATGTATTTGAACGTGGTTGAAGTCTAGGTAGAAAGGATAGAAACGGACATGCACGAGTTAAAACAAATACGTCTTCGGTGTTGGCTGTCACTGACCGTACTCTGCATCAACACACGCTCTGAAGACCGAAGCAATGAAGTCAGAGCGTGCGTTTGTTACTTGTCACACACGGACATGACGTCATCGTTTACTTAGAACAATGTATCAATTCTAATGATCTGACAATTTATCGACACAATGAGCAGTACCTAGTAACTAATCCCCATAATTTGTAGAAATAACTCGGTACATAAATGCTTACAAAGGTTAACGTAACTTGGTTGTAACGGCTTTCTTTGTTAGGCGATAGATGCTGGCGTTGGCGCGGGGTAGATGGTGGAGAGGGTAGTGTGAGGTGTTCGTAGTAAGCTGATTTTTTGGAATGCAGGTTAAGGACGTATCGCGAAAGTCATGATATCGACATCTTGCACGACACTGTACCCGACTGTTAAAAATAACGACAACATATTTTTGATGATGCTTCTTGATTGTTCAAAAATTGTGTTATTAATTTGTCGAGGTAGGATGTACTACAACTAGCAACTTGAGAGAACGTGAGAGATAAGTATTATGGGCCTAAATTCTGCTGACAACGCCAACCTTTCCTTCAGAGATACTTTAAAAAGCAATTCTTTGCTAGCCTTCAGCAGTGCATCACTCCAAGGATGATGACACTACATAAGGTTAACTCAGAGGGCGGGGCCACGCTGCGGTGTACCATGGGTAATGAGGCGTGTAACGTCACAATATTCAAGTACGGTAATACGAAGCTAATTTACATTGTTTCTCTACCGTTTCATTGGGGCCTCCATAGTGTGCTACGTGTCCTACGATCTTTATAGTTGCACAAAAATATGCATCAAAGCATCTACGAACTTCTTTAGCTCTCTGAAGGATAAAATTTTATCATTATTATTTCGGAGAGTGTCCGTAAAATGCGGCCCTAAGCTGTGCCGTCGCATACGCGTCGTTAACAGATCCTCCTCTCCTAATTGTGAAAACTACCGCATCATTGGAAAAAATATGGGTTTAACATTCGCCAGTTTCAACAACATCGTTCCGACAAACAGCTTAGGTGTGGAAAATACGGTTAGGTAAATCTTTTATAAAATTAGATAACGCGAGTCGGACGCAACACTTACTTATACTGCTGTAGCGCACGCAGCGTATAAGTAGCTGGTGTTTTTCTAATTTTACCTAGCAATTGCATGGCCTCTGCGTATTATGTATAAACTTTTGCTTTCATATTACTTCGCCGGAAGGGAAGTAATTTGTTTCTCTGATGCCTTAATGTTTTTCAAACAAATATTGGTAAAACGTTCTTCTATCCCGGCGTTTAATCATACGCATTTGAAGAATTTTTTTTTGTTGCAGCGGTTTGATAGCAGGTCATAAGCAGAAGATAAGATTAAATCGAAAACATCAAAATTTTTAGTCATATGATTCCACCTTCAGAATGCTACATTACTCTAGATAAAATTCACTTGATTGATTGCATTTTAAAGACGATAAACTTGACTCCAAAGTGCTCCTGACACATGCGGGCATTTGCCGCGTTGAATTCATGTGCCGTTTTAACATCATTTGAACCAACGTTCTTTCAAAATTTTATTCTTCCGAAAGGTAAAAAAGGTTCGTAGATGCTTTGATGCATATTTTTGTGCAACTAGAAAGATTGTAGAGCATGTAGGGCACTCTGGAGGCCCAAATGAAGTAATGGAGAAACAATGTAAAATAGCTGCGTATTACCGTCCTTGAATTATGTGACGTCACACGTCTCATTACATATGGTGCTCCGCAGTTTGGCACCGCCTCCTGGGTTAACCGTATGTAGTCTCATCATCCTTTGCATCACTCCTAATAACAATTGAGTTCGGTGTCCAAGATACTCGATAATATCACATAAATTGAGTTTTTTTGCTCCAGCGACAAGAGGTTTCACTGAAGGAAGATACCAAATTGGAAATAAATTATTTACTTCTAAGAAACCCTGGCATTCTTTGCCCTCCTGCTGACCGCTGAGAAATATCTTACAACTTGAGAACCCATCCTTCAAATTTAACGGCAATGTAATTTCGTAATGAAGTGTTTTATTTGCTTGGTTGCCGTAAGAGTTTTGTTGCAAAGATGATGCCTCATACCTTTGGGCTGCTATGAGTTTGAGAGAGCAATATCTCATTCCTGAAAGTAACAGCTCGAATATCAGTTTTGAAATACTTAAATTTCAAGGAGCACCAAAAATCCTCCTCAATCTATAATATCATTACCTCCTGTAATTTCGCTCTAATACTTTTTCAGGGAGGAAATTACCAGCTACTAATAGGAAGATGCTATTCGCCATTGGACACCGGTAACATGGCGATGACTGCAGGATGGATTATATCAGAACCTCTCTTTGTGCCAAGACTGCTAACTGCAGAAGAGGTGCCTTCTTGATGTTGCAAATGAGTTACTTGATCGTTTTGTCAGCTGGATGAATAGCATAGTCTTGTACACATATGTCTCATACACGATGTGTTATTTGATGTCGTATTTTCTATAAGGCACTAAATAACAAAGGTCAGTGGATACTTTTTATTTTTTTAAGTTCGTTAGCACAGTTGATATTTAGCTCCACCAAGGAGGTCATGTTTTTGGTCGTGTTTGTTTGTTTGTCTGCCACCAAGATTACTCAAAAAAGTTATTCACGGATTTTTACAAAATTTACAGGGATTGTAAGTCATGTTAACAGTAAGAGATAATTAACTTTTGGTGAAAATCCGTCCATCTGTCTCTTTGTCTGCCTATTTTTTCTTAAGGCCATAACTCAAAAAGTTATGGAAGGATTTTAATGAAATTGCATTGACTTATTACGTATATTACGGAGAGTAAATGACCAAATTTTTGGGACGAACTGTTTGTTGGTTCGTTTGTCGCTGTGTTTGATTTTATGCTGGTTGGCTCAATTACTCACAACGTTATAAATGTATCTTGATCAAATTTACAGGAGTTATTAGTGCTGCTACAAGATATAAATGGTTAAATTTTGGTGATGATCTGTTGGTCTCTTTTTGTGATTGACTTATGTTTGTCATTATGTTTGTTAGTAGCATAACTCAAAAAGTTATGAACGGATCTTCAAGAAAGTCGCAGAAATTATAAATATTATCAAAAGGCACAAATGATTAGATTTTGGTGTAGCTACAAGAAATGAGAGAAAAAAAATGGGCTCAATGCCAATTTGAATTTTCCGTTACCGTTGCCTTGCTTGCCGTAAGTATGCACTCTCAGAGTGGTCTCTAGTTAATTGTGCTGCCATAAAATTGACCTACATGCAGACGTCCGAGTCAGCCGTGACACAGACTGGCAGTTCTTCAGTATTTTTAAAATAAATTTGTTGGCTGAATAATCACGTCACAGTCGTTATTTTGTTTCTTTCTATCATAATTTGTGATATACAGGATTCGAGTTTAATTTTCAAAGCTCCTGCCGTTCGAAATTTCGTCGATGCTGCATAGCTACAAAACTCTGATTCCTCAATCCAAAAGGCTTCTTAAAGTGAAATCATCCTGAGAATCATGCGACTCTCTAAATCGCTAGGAATATTCAGTGCGTTTCCTCGACTTAATTTACGACTTGTTAGTTAATAGTTTCTTGTTTGGCTCAGTCCAAAGGTAATTTTTTTTTTCGTTATATGAAATTGTTGATGGTACAATGCTGATGGCTGAACGATGACGTCCCAGGAATGTCGAGGTAGAGCTGATCTGCGCTTTGAAATAGTCCGTGTTTTTAATAATCTATGACCGTGAATGTCGTGTTTTGATCAGATTCTTCTTAGCCTTTCGGGTTTCTTATGCCGGCGCCACATATGCATTTCTACTCTTAACTAGTTGCTAGGATGAGCAGCTCGCGGGCCGATTTGATATGTAATTAAAATCGGTAGAACAGATACCGTGGCATGAATGACGTCCTGGTCTCGCATTCTTGCATCAAGTTGTCGGTGTATATGCCTAGTGTGGTCCCGGGCATTATGCAAGGTCCGCAGATGCGTTTGTACGCCCAAAGGAGCTTCAATAGAGGTACGCCGAACTGGATGCACAGCTCGCGTGTTGTTTCGATACATATTTAAAACCGGTAGCATAGATACGGTATCACGAATAACGTCTGAGTCTTTAACCCGTGCATCAGTTTGTCTGTGCGATTGCCTCCTCCAAGGAGGTTATGTTTTTTCCGCTTGTTTGTCTGTCTGCTTTTCTGACTGTCTTGAAGACTGCCTGTCATCAAGATAACTCAAGAAGTTCTGAACGTATTTGGACGAAATTTACGGTGATTGTTTGGTATGTTAGGAGGAATAGATGGTTAACGTTTGGTGAAGATCCGTCCGTCTGTTTGTTTGTTTGTTTGTCTGCCTCATTTTCCTCGATACCATAACTCAAAAAATTGTGGACGGATTTTTATCAAATTCATATGAGTTGCTAAGTACATCACGAAGAGTAAATGACCAAATTTTTATACTGATCCGGTGGTTCGTTTGTCAATGTCTTTAGATTTATGCTTGTTAGCACAATAGCTCAAAATATAATGAATAGATCTCTATGAAATTAATTGGAGTTGTTAATAATGTTAAAAGAAATAAATGATTAAATTTTGGTGCAGATCGGTTGGTTCGTTTGTATGTTTGACTTATGTTTATCATAATGCAGCAGCATAACTCAAAAAGTTATGAATGGATCTTAATAAAAAAAATTACTGCTATTAACACTGTTGACGGTCACAAATGATTAGATTTTGGTGTTGGTACAAAGAAAATCATGGTCTTAGAACCAATTTTAACTTTTCGTAACCGTTGCTTTGCTTGGTGGAGGCATGCGCTCTCAGACTGCTGTAGTTGCTTAGTGCGGCATCAGCATTATAGGGTTGATTAATGCTTCATTTGGGTTTCTTGCTTGTCCCCGAAAAAAATAAAAGAAACGTAAATTACTTTTAATTAAATAAATACACACACGTTGGCCTCGGAGTATTGTGATATTAGGACATGAGCGAAGAAATACTAAAAAGGTGACAATGGTGATCTGGAAACAACGGAAACACTATTAAGCCGTTAGTCAAAATGCCTGATAGAGCATTCACAAAACAACACGCGCAGCCATCTTCTCTGATTGAACGTACGAAATACCATAAAAAATTGGCTGTGAAGTAATCAGCATTGGCGATGGTATGAATGTTCAAGTGAAAAGTAATACTATGATACTATAAAGTATTTGAAAACATGTACTAGGAGTGCAGGGTAATAAAAATTACTAAATATTTTGTCATTGCTCTGAAAGGATATGTGAAAATATAGAAGTATAGTATTCGTATTTTGGATTTTGAAAGACCATTTCTGTTCAGTTTGGAATCTAACAACCCTCACTCTCTGTTCTGACGGTACCGAATGACGACGTATTTGCCCGGATTTACTGATAAGAATTCCATCTTTAGTTTCGGGGTACCGGAATGTCCTGTCGTGATTTGTGTAAGGAATAAAGGCGATTGAAAGAGATATAACTGATAAATCTTTAATGCGCAACAAAATAGTGAGGCGTTCAAGAAGTAGTGCCTCTGGCCTACTTCCAATTGTCTGATTCAGCTGAAATTTTGCAAGTACAACGATTTACACGTCTATGTGTTGTGTGGCAAATCACAGGTATTTGAACTGAGTCAGGTGTGAAATGGAACCTCTTGAGTGTCGACCTGTGACTCATGTAATCCGTTTTTTTTTTGTATTTGAAATTACGCACACCACAGGAGACTTTTCATGAAGTAGAAGAAATTCATGGTGATGATGCCCCATCATTTAACTTACGTCCAGAAATCTCTTGAAACAGCTCCCAAACACGATCGCCTCCCTTTTGCCATTGATGAGGCTTAATTGTGTGAGTGAAGTGGAGGTTGCCATTTTGGAAGATCGACGCATGACTGCTCGACAGAATACTCCAACGGGACAAGATTTGTACAGGTTCTTTGGAAACTATCATCCATGACCATATGTACGGACATAAGGTGTCTGCCAGATTTATTCCCAGGTTGTTCACACATTTCCAGAAGCGAGAACGCGTCCAGTGCTCGCTGATTAATTTAGAGAAGTGCCAAGATGAGTCAACGTTTTCACGAATTTGATGACACAGGATGAAACTTGGGTTGACTAACTATGATCCAGAGACCACAGCCCAGTCAATGCCCTAGAAGCACTTGGACTCACCAGCACCATAAAAGACAAGGGTGTAGCTCTCCGGTTGCAAGGTCAGGTTCACAGTCTTCTTGGACCAGGGCGGAGTAGTGATGACAAGTTTCCTGGCAATGGGTCCGGCAATTACGGGAGACTATTATGATCCATGTTTGAGGGAATTTAGAAAAGCTATCAAAATCAAGAGGCGGGACAAGATAAGCAAAGGTAATCCTGCAATGCAACGCTCCGAGTCACGACTGACAAGTCGCTTGATCAGAAGCAGAAATCAGAAGCTATGAAAACTTTCCCCATCCTCTTATTTTCCTGACCTTGCACCCTATGACTTCCACCTCTTCCCAGCCATGAAGTTGTTTTTGAAAGGAAAACGTTATCTAGAGACTAGAATAGATGATGTAGCCTTGATTTATGAAGTCACGTCGTTGTTGGAGGGCAAACGGGGGGTATTCTGCAAAACGGTTTACAGAGTTGCATCAAACGCCTTTTGATGGGAGAAATGCATAACTCTGAGCGATTCCTATGTAAGAAAAACTAATAAATGAGCCAAGTTTCGTTGCTCTATTGCTATAAAAAGTGAGATGGGGCATTAGTTATGCAAAGCCCTTCGTAGTCACTTTCTTTAAATATTGCCTTTTGCCTTTATCCATCTATTTGCGAGCTTTATAAACCCCCATTTAAAAAAATACAGCATCCTTGGAAGAAATCAAGAACATTAAACTCCGCTTCAACCTAGTAAACATTTATGAATGTTTTTCCTCCGATGAAATGCTCTAAAGAACGAATAATTGAAAATCTGATGGAGCAATGACTGGCGAGTATGAAGATGAAGAACTTCCCAACATAAGGCTTTTATTACGCCCGTCGAAAAGATTATTATTATTATTTTTTGAGTGTATTTGTCTGATAGTATGTTTGTCTGCCTGTTTGTATGTATGTCTGTCACCAAGTTAATTCAAAAAGCTGTGGGAGCGGATCTTTATAATATCTACAGGGATTGTCAGGTATATTAGGAGTAACAGAAGATTAACTTTTGCTGAAGATCTATTCGACCGTTTGTTTGTTTGTCTGCCTCATTTTACTAATAGTACCATTAATCAAAAAGTTATGGACGGATTTTCATAATATTTACATGAGTTGTTTGTGATAATACGAAAAGTAAATGACAATATTTGCGAGTTTATCTGCTAGTCCGTTACTCTATGTATGATATAACTCAAAAAGTTAAAAACGGATCTGGATAAAATTTACAGAAATTGTTATAAATATTGAAAGGCACATATGACCAAATATTGGTTATGCTCGGTTTGTCCGTTTGACTAATATTTATTAAATTTTTTGTCTGAACATAACCCAGAAAGTTAGAGAATGATTTTCAAAGTATTGCAGAAGCTATCATTAGTGTCAAAAACCACTAATGACTAGATTTTGATGGAGATAAAAAGAGAACCATAGTTTCAAAACCAATTTGAATTCTTAGTAAGCGTTGCCTTGCTTGGCGAAGGTATGCGTGCTCAGAGTGCTCTAGTATATATATATTTATACTGTATATCAGGCAAGTCTCGTTAAAACGGAGATGACATGTGGATTTTACTCGTTTAGTTTCAAGCCTTTCGACTTTACGGAATGATTCTTTTACTCTAGCACTAGAGCTTCGCAAGACATTGAAAGAAAACCACTTGGCTAAAACAGTTTTATTCGGATCCATGAGCGACCTTTCGGGTACTTGTACTCATAGTCGTCTTGACATACATTGGGAGAGACATCCTCCACAGCTAAGAACTCCTCCACGAATCGCAAGCACTTAACCGCCAAAGCTTCCCAGGCCATTTTAAGCTGACTTCGTCTCACTTCCGCTCCATCAATATATTGAGGCTCCGCATACCACCAGCCATCGATCATGCTTGCGGGCATTCATGACCATCGCTTTGGCGTAGATTCTTCTCCCCCTTCTTTTTTATTTCTCCTTTCTTTTTTCTCTTTCGTCTTCTATTTTTTCTCCTCTCNTCTCCATTCCTCTACATCCTACTAACATAATGGCAATAGCTCATAGAGGACCGGGGTGTAAGTCCCGTTGTCTCTTTGGGAATGGGCCTTTTGGTTCGTCTACTGCCGCCTATCTAATCTAATCTAATCTAGTCATGCAGAGTAAAATGAAGGCGGAGCAGTAGACACGCGCATAATTATTAGCCTGCCGGTCAGATGCCAACTAGTACTTATTCCATAATTTATCTACAAAGGATTTTAAAGTGTAAGGTCTTGCATGATCCTTCCAACTAAAATGAGAAGCCAAAACGAAAACTGAAACTGCACTTGGTGATGCAAACAATTATTTTTTTTTATAAAAACACAAATTCATCAGTTCGGGCATTTTATGAGAAACCGTTAACAGTTGCCTGATTTGTGTATTTCTTTTGCTCTATAAGATTCGTTGTTTCTCAGCTGCCATTTATCTAAATTTATGATGTAGAATTTCTAGGTGAACTGATGAATACATTGCATCCCCGTGAAAAGTTTGTTCCCTTAAAGAAGTTCTTATTTTAATACAGAAGTGTTTTAGCAAGTTTTTTCGGACAGCCGTTGCATGTACTTGTGATCTCACGTGGTTTATCAAGTACTGTTGAGTGATACTGGCTATTACTAGGGGCAGTCTGAAATTGAGCTAAATGTTAGTGAATACAGTAAGACTGTATCTAAACTAATTTACATAATTGTGTATGTGCGTGTGTATTATGATCACAGATAACAAACTTCATGGCATGCGGAGAAGCACCAGAAGACAGCATTTCTTATGAGAACTGGAAAGAAATGTGGTACTACCGACATAGTGCGTTTCACTTCTACCGTGACGTCAACTTTGATGACAACAGCGAGGCAATTTCTCCCAACTGGAAACCTGTCAATGCATCTCAAGAGTTACCAGCAAACCTTCCGGAACCTCTGTAAGTAAGATGATTATTGCTAATTTTTTTATCTCTCAAGTTTTTTCGACTGGTTGCGTAAGTTAAAAAAAACGGGATAACAGAAAATAGCTTACTAGTATGGCAACACTTAACAACTTCTTCACATAAAGATCTAATATATACAGTATAGTAGTGTATCACCTCCACCATGAAGGATATGTTTTTATCAAGTCTGTCCGTTTTCCACTTTGTCTGCTTGTCTTCCACCAAAATAACTCGAAAAGTTACGGACGGGTCTTCAAAAAATTGATAGGCATTGTAAGCTTTGGTAAAAGGAACAGACCAACAGATGAACTTTGGTGAAGATCAATCCTTCCAACCGAATGTCTCTTTGCCTCTTTTTTTTTCTTGGCAATATAACTCAAAAAGTTATAGACGGATCTTCATGAAATTTACAAGAATTGGTAGGAATGTTTCTTGGAGCAAATGATAAAATTTTGTGATGACTTATTGGTCCGTTTGTCTCTGTGTCTATATTTGTTTCATATTTATCAGTAACATTACCCAAAAAGTTATGAAAGGATCTTCATCAAATATGCAAGAATTGTCATTAATGATAGAAGGTACCAGAGACGAAATTTTGGCGACGATCAGTTTGTCCGTCTGTGTGTTTGACATGATTGTGATAATGTTTGTCCGGACATAACTTGAAAATCAAAAATGATGTTCAACAAATTGGAAAGAATTGTTAGAAATTTTAAAAACGCACTAGCGACAAAGTTTTGGTGATGGTCGGTCTGCCTGTTTGTCTCTTTGACTACATGTTTGTCTTGGTATTTTTCAGAATATAGCTCAAAAAGATAACGACAGACTTCAAGAAAAAAAATCGCAGAAGCTCTTAATAACGTCATAAGACGCAAATGACCGAATTTTGGTGATGATAAAATGACAATCCGGATTTCTGAAGCATATTGAAGTTTTCGTTACAGCTGCCTTGCTGGGCAAAGGTATGCGCTCTCATAGTCTCTAGTATTATGAGCGTTTTGGTCTCACAGCAAAGGCTTTTGCATTTCTGTGCTTCTCAGGTATAGACTGCTTCCATTTGTGGTTTATTGGAAAATTTTAGTGTACAGGCGGTCATCAGTTTATAGTACTGAAGAGTTGCCATAGTTTGAATCCCTCGCTATAGTTGGGTGCCACTCTAAATATCAGGTTTGTGCTAATTTAGATTAGATAGGCGGCAGTAGGTAGACAAACCAAGAGGCCCATTCCCAAGAGACGCCGGAACTTACGCCCCGGCCCTCTATGAGCTATTGCCATTATGTTAGTAGGATGTAAAGGACTGGGGACACGAGAGGAGAAAAAAGGAAGACGAAAGAAAAAAAAGGAAAGAAAAAAGAAGGGGGAGAAGAATCTCAGCCAAAGGGATGATCATGAATGCACGCAAAGAGCAATTTTCTATGATCATCACTAGCAAAAAGTTCATGGGGCAACGTTAAAATTTATGCATTATTACCTCCGCCAAGGAGGTTATGTTTTCGTCGGGTTTGTCTGTCTGTTTGTTTGTCTCTCTGTCTGTCGTCAAGATAACTCAAAATGTTATGGACTGATTTCGACGAAACTTACAGAGATTGTTAGGTATGTTAAGAGGAACAGATGATTACCTTTTGGTGAAGGTCCGTCCATCCGTTTGTTTGTTTGTTCGTCTACCTCATTTTTCTCCATGCTATAACTCAAAACTTTATAAACGGATTTCCATGAAATTTACACGACTTTTTAGGTATATTTTCAAGAGTTAATGGCCAAATTTTTGTGACGATTCCTTCGTTTGTCCCTGTTTTTAATTTATGCTTGTTAGCACAATAACTCAAAAAAATAATGAATAGAGCGTTATGAAATTGATAGGAGCTGTTTGTAATGTTAAAAACATAAATGATTAAATTTTGGAGCTGATCAGTTTTTTCGTTTGCATGTTTGACTCATGTTTTTCATAATGCTTCTTAGCAGCATAATTCAAAAAAATATGAGCTGATCTTCAAAAAATTACTGAAGCTGTTAACACTGTTGAAGGGCACATATGATTAGATTTTAGTGTTGATACAAAGAAAATCATAATCTCAGAACCAATCTTAATTTTTCGTAACTGTTGCCTTGCTTGGCGGAGGTATGCGTTGTCAGAGTGCTCTAGTAGTGGATGACATTGTTGAACGTTTTTGTCAGCCACCTTTAACGAAATATTATTTTGGACACATCCTTCAACGTCCTTCGTTTTATTGATAAGGCTTATTGTGCATTCTGCAATTTTCAACTTTTCAGCAATATCAGACGCTTTCTTTCCCTCGCCTTAAGCCATTGAAATTTGTCATCTTCTCATTGGTGGTTAATTTCTACCCTCTCCCAATTAAATGCGTTAGGCGCCATATTTTGCAAAAGTTGTCAGAAGCCGTGAGACCAATCTTCCCTCTCTTGTATAGCCGGCATAAGTGATGCTGTCGTACATGATGCCGCATGGACAAATCACGGAATGATATTATAAGAAAATATATTGAACTTACCATTCTACAAAAAAGATGCTATGGCGTAAATTATTGCTTGATTTAGTAACCGTATCCTCGCTCACGACACATACTAAATTTGTAAGCTTATAGGCATCACATAGACCGCAACAGTACTTGACTCTTAGGTCTGACGCTAGCGGCCAAATGTCGGCAACAGAAAAATGGGATCTTCTCAAGAGCTATTAGGAAAATAATTATGACATTAAGAGCATCACAACTTTTTCCCCTATCTAATACTGAAGAAAAAAATTCCAAGGTAGCCAACATTTTTCTTGCGGAGGTGTCTTGTATGCGCGGGGACGCACATGGGAGCTTGCCTGCGTGACCGTGTCTGGAAATGTTCATAATAGCTGCTGAAAAAATCCCATTTTTCCCATTTTGGCCGCCAGGGTCAGAGGCCACTTTTGGACTTAAGCAAGGAGGTTCTAATAGGGAGGAGCGCACCCTCTCTATTTACCCTACGGGAGCGTTTCAGTAAACTTTCCCCTTGAACTGGCTGAGTGGCATATCCAATAGGAGAGCGACATTGCCTCGCGCAGCCAGTATAGGAAGGAGTCGTAAGCTCAAATTCTTATAGCCATTAAGCATCAACGAAATTCGGTGTGGATGGAAGTATGTGAAGGAAACTTGCATTATGTATACCATCTTATGATGAAAGTAACAGGGTGAGCACTGGGATATAAATCTTCAGACATGATTTTCTTGTAAAAATAATGAAGAACTGCCTGTCTGTATCTTCCTTAATTATATGTGTTGATCACTATCTTCGTCTAACTGCATGAGAGCAGTTCAGCCACTTCAAGGACTCCAAACGCCAGCTTCGATCACGTGACAAAGCCATGTGTTTACTCGCCCAGAGAGTGCTTGGGCTTGCTCCTCCCATTAGAAGCTTCTTTAAGAGTCAAGTACTGTTGCGGTTTATGGGCATCATTTTATAGTAAACTGATTTTGGAAATAGAGCAGTGACTAAGGTCAACTTACGCTATGAGGTGAATTCAAGGTAATATAGTTGGATGCTGTGGAACTAAATAACCCTGCTATAATTGGGTGCCAGTGTAAAGAGGTGCAGTATAAAATGCGGATCGCCTGTATAATATAGATTACCTAAGCAGTTATTTTAGAAATTGAATGCATAAGTTCAATTATTAAATTCAATATCATATATTGTTCAAAATTATTCCATTCAGGGCTCAAATTAGGTCAAACTAGTGAAAATTCGGTTAGGGATGTTTTGTGAAGTGGTATATATCACTTTAATATTTCATAAATATTTGCTTAACGTAACATAAAACACGAGACCGGCATATTAGAGCATTGTTGGAGAATAAGATCCGATAATGTGGATACGCAGACACCGTATAGAAGAGCTAAATAGGTGTAGTAAAGCACTAGCTAGCGAGTTCAGTCGATCACGTGTATACAGGTGTACCCAATTTCACGCTTTAGATTAATAGTTCACTCAGTCCTAGGCACGCAATAGAATATGCATGTGCTACGTGATGAAAACTATTTGCCCAACTGGAACCTCTTTACTATTTGAAAAAAATTGTAGTGATAAGCATTTTGATATCTTATGAAGCACATACCATGAAGCATGTAATAATGATTTTCCGTAAAACTACGGTGCATTTGAGGGAAGCATGATTCCGAAACCTGTGTAACTTGGCATTATTCTGAATGATGATTTTACATGTTTCTTTTGAAATGATCTATGTAAAATTATCTCTTTTTCTAACTTCAGAAGGACTAGCGGGACCAGTGGAAATTCCACGATTAATTAGTTCTCCTGTAATTTAAACAATCCCGTCTAATCTTAAGTCCGCCTGACGAACCCTGTCTACCGTAACACATCTCGACTGGTTGGTTTAAGTTTAAGGCGTTGACTTTTAATCAATTACCTGTGACACATCCATCAACAGAGTCTTACTCCGCAAAACGGAAAATTCAGTCGGCTCAGCATAATCGGGCTGCTTTTAACAGCTGCAACATGATTCAAAGTGCCGAAGCCAAGGTTCCTGTATGCCTTTCCAGGCAAGTCAAGTCCAATGGGCTTGGCCTAATCGACATTGGCGACCCAGTCGAAAGGGCCAAAAGGAAACCCAAGATGGAAGCACTCTCGTTTGAGCGATTCTGTGTGTTCTTTTGTATACTGACAGGACTGTAACGTACACTTTTTTCAAAACATATAGGGCTAAAAGTTAAACTACTTTTTATATTATCCATCCATAATCATCATAAATATGGCTAGATTACTGCATTTAGGAATTTCAAATGAAAACAAGTAATGTATTTACTAAAGTATTTTAATACAATTGAGGCATTAAGTAATTAATATACAAATACATTAGAAAAGCGTCATTAGTATTTAATTACATTTTGACGATGTCTTCAGTACTTATAGTATTTAAATAGATTTAGTGAATTTAGGGCCCATCACTTCCTGTAAGTTAATAAATTGAATTATAATAGGGACTTGAACCTGACAACTGAGTGAAAAATTATTCCTCCTGGCCCAGAATGCACTAAACTCACACAATTGTTTCTTTTTCGATTATCATAGATTTATTAGTAACAATTTGGTGAAAGTATATGCCAAAATCTATATTGTCATTCTGCTTGAGGCTCCATCCATCCGTACGTCCATCCCTGTTCTGTACGTGACGCATTTCGCTATTAGCTAGGGGAAAATTTAACTTACAAGAAGCTTTGACTTACGCTGGAACGGATTTCAGCCATAGCTGTCTTCTTGAGCCCTTCTTAAAAAAAAAAATTCAGTCACTTTCAAAGCGTAGACATGAAGACCATTTCATTTGTATCTCATCTACAGCTTTTCATTTCTTTCACAACATATATGTGTTTGCTTTGCTTGTGGCGCTCGACGTTCTTAATAGGCAACACAGATACGTAGTTCGTATCTTTGAGTGAAGATTCTACTGGAGCGCGCGCTGCAGGGGGAGGAGGAGGTATCAGGCTTTCGGCCTGTGCCGTTCTTCAATTGTACACATCTCATAAATTCTGGTTCTAGATGGCGTAAATTTTAGACTTTCAATTCTCCAGAAAAGGCGATTGGAATAGTCCTAGGTATCTTGTATACCAACCCTTTTTAAGTTTCCGCCCAGTCGTGAACATTAATTTTTTTTATCGGTGTCAAAATTTGCGAAGAACTTTTGCTAGCAAATTTCGCGAGCTATCTTGTACTGGTATGGTGCAGATTATTCAACTGCTCCGTAAAACTGGCTGTCAGCCAGTCACTCAGCCAGGTTGACTGCTGAAATCGAAGGTTTTAATTAATTAAGAGTGGAAAAGGTTTCAGGCACGGCGCTGAACTAAACTTAGAAAGGTATGCATAGAAAGAAAAAACACTGCAAGAAGTACTGTTGTATGCATCATAAATTAGTGATTTGAAACTTATTCACTTCCTAAAGTAGTGTTTTCAAATGTGTGTACATCGTCAACAGAAATTTCAATAGCATTCACACTGTAAACTAGTATTTTTAAATGTGTTCATACCATGTACTGGTAATTTTGAAAACGTGCATATTGTAAGCTAGTGCTTTGCAATTTGAGAATATCGTAAGTTCAAGTTATTAAATGTATGGGCACCATGTAAACTTGTATCTTCAAATTTGTGGGTATCATATGAAAGGGCTTCGAACTGCGTGCATAGGAGCATATATTTTATCGTGCTCAAGTTGTCAACTGGTAATTTAGTTGTGCGTACATCGTAAACTCTTGGCTTTGAATGTACACAGGCTATATGCAGCCGACATAAGTCCATGCTCCCAGAACACATCAGTGCTCCGTGTCATCGCCTCTACAAGTACCTACAGTTTCAGTGATGCCGAGTACTACTGCGCTCTCTTCAAAGGCACCCTACCCTCACCTGACCATCCTGACGTTGTGCCGCTGCTAGAGGAGGTAATGCTGCTGTGTTTTTATTGTACATTTATTTAATTCTCCAGAGCACTCTAATTTTTGTTATTAAAAAAACGTATTTGCTATTGGTTTACCACTTCCTTAGCATCATCTCCATTATGTACCTACAGTATCTATACTGTGAAGATCTCAACAATAGTGTGGATGTGTTACTATCCATACTAGAGTCCCCGCGCTATCAAAAAACGACAGCGAGGAATTTGCGTGATGATTCGTCTTCATTATTTTCCTATCAATACTTGCTAAGCAGCGCGACGCTTTCTTTTGGTGATATGCTGAAAAGCAATGTATTTTTTTGCCCACAGTCGATATTGTCTCCTAATAAATACTGCGCTCTGTATCCAGGATACTGGCGTTGTCAGAAGTTTTAACTCAAATGAAACGTTGTTCTGTTGAAAGAAGAACCCAAATAGGAAAAAATGATTTACTGCCAAGAAATCATATGCTTCTCCTGCCTTCTCATTTCTGAAGAATATCTTGCCCCATGCTTCGATGTCATGCAGCCAATGAGAGCATCAGCGCAAACTCAGGGAAGCTGAAGTTTGGATGAAGGACACCTCAGAAGGGAGTACGAATCACGATCCAACCGAGTGTTTAGAGAAGCTGTATGTATCTGCACTGAGTGAGCTACAACAAAGAGTTTAGAATACAAGAAGAGCGGAAAGTACGTGCAAGTTTTTTGTCCCAATTTCCGTCGCCCTCTGGTGGCACTTTTGTGTATATTAAACTTTATTCAATGCTCATGGAGACATTAAAACATCAAAATGCTACATGTTAAGAACAAGTTCCAATATGGCGGTGCATGATGTGAATGTAAGCGTCAAGATATTGAACAATAGCATGTTTTGAATGCTCAATAAAATTATGAATCAATGAATTTATAAGTCAAAGATGTCTGAAAGGCCTAATTTAAAAAACAAAAGTTGCTTAATTTAGTATTGAATCAGTATTGGTGCTTCTTACTGTACACCGCTGCTTTGGGAGTAGTTA
This sequence comes from Parhyale hawaiensis, assembly GCA_001587735.2. NCBI lineage: Eukaryota > Metazoa > Arthropoda > Malacostraca > Amphipoda > Hyalidae > Parhyale > Parhyale hawaiensis. Next base: position 17,638,287 of record LQNS02278157.1, on the reverse strand, counting down.
ATATGTAGTCCTAAGCTGTGGTTTCGATAGTAGAAAGTGTTATAAGCTCCTATCCTTAAGGACTATTGCATCATTGGGTATAAAATATATTGATTTAAGGTTCATAAGTATCAACGATATCGTTGCCTAATATATTTAAATGGTAGGGGACTGCTACCGTTATTTTTTGCAAACTTAGATTACGACTTAACGGAAGCGGCACAACAGTCACCAAAACACGTGGGAGATTGAATTAACAAATTAAGCCTCCTTGTTTAATGAAAACGACACTCGCGCCACTTGCGGCCCTTTTGAAGCGACAGGCGTAGAACCTGCCGAGGAGTTTCTCCTCTTGTTGTATTCTAAACTCTTTGGCTACAACGTTGGAGAAGAAAGAACTGCATTGAGATATATGTTTGCCATCATCTGCAACCAGGCTTATTTTCTTCCTATTAGTTTTCAACGACGCGAACAAAAATGTGTTTCGATCTAAGGAAAAAGTGAAAAAAATCAGATTCCATAACTACGCTAAGAGACGCTCAAAATAGATTTATTATTTCGATGTCAAAAACTGTTTCAAGCTAGAAATGCATTGGGATATAAAGGAAGAAGGATACCACTTTCGCCATCTTCTACAATCTGGTCATTGATCTCCTGAAAATGTAACATAATTACGAAATCTGCAACCTGGCCTATTTTTCGCCTAACCATTTCTTCAAGAGGGGGACACGAAACATACAAATATATAAACATATAAATATACTAGAGCACTCTGAGAGCGCATACCTCCGCTAAGCGAGGCAACGATGGCAAAACATTCAAATTTGCTCTGAAACCATAATTTTCTTTGTATGAACTCCAAAATCTAGTCATTTGTTCCTTTTGATAGTAATACCAGCTTGTGCAATTTTCTTGAAGATCCGTTCTGAACATTTTGAGTTATACTGCTAACAAACGTTATGACAAACATGAGTCAAACATGCAAATGAGCAAATCGATCTGCACCAAAATTTGATCATTTATGTCTTTATGCATTACTAACAACTTCTATAAATTTCATAAAGATCCATTTATTATTTTCTAAGTTATTGTGCTAACAAGCATAAAATTAAAAACAGTGATAAACGAACGAACGAACAAATGGATAATTACTAAACTTTGGTCATTTACTCTTTGTTATATACCTAACAACTCATATCGATTTCATTAGAATCCACCCATAACTGTTTGAGTTATGGCATTGAGAAAAATGAGGCAGGCAAACAAACAAACAAACAAACGGATGGACATATCTTCACCAAAAATTAATCATTTGTTCCTCCTAGCATACCTAGCAATCTCTGTAAATTTCGTCCAAATCGGTTCATAACTTTTTGAGTTATCTTGGTGACAGACAGGGAGACAAGCATACAGACAGAAAGACAAACACGACGAAAACATAACCTCCTTGGTGGAGGCAAAAATATATAAACAGACGACGGTGTCTATTACATTGTTTGATGGCATTTTGGTTCGCTTATCGTGCGTGAGCTTTCTTAATTATCTTGTTGATATCGATAAAAGAGATGGTATATGAAATACTCATTTCAGGTGTAGATTGTACGGCTACCGATGAACCTCGATTCACACTTCTCCTTGTTTATTATCTACATATTACTGCTTTCAACATCTATGACAATGTTCATTCTTCTTTCTCATGCTTCATGTTGGTTATTGATGAGTTGCTTTCACAAAGATGGTGCACTGCAATTAATTTCTCGCCTATCACGCCAAAGTTTTTGTGACTCCTTTGTGTACGACATAACTGTAAGTATAGCTTCTAGACTGTTATACCTTTCGTTATCACAGTTATCAAAGCAGTACAGTAAATGCCAAGGATGGTGATACTTAACAGGTTAGCTCACGCGGTGGGTCCAAGCTGTCGTACACTCCGGGTAAAAAACTTGTGACTTCACAAGATGCTGGTACGTTGATAAATAGCTATTTCCCATTGTTTCTCCATATCCCATTTGCGTCTTCAAAATGTCTTACAGTCTTTATGGTTGCACAGAAATGTGTATCAAGTATCTACGAACTTCTTCAGCTTTCTGAAGGATAAAATTTTTATAGAGCGTTGGCTTAAGGCTTGTAGAAGAGCAGATGAATTCAACACGGCAAATGCCCGCATGTGTCAAAAGCACTTTTTTTTATAGAGTCAAGTTTATCGTCTTTAAAATGCAATAAATCAAGTGAGTTTTATCGAGAGTAATATGTCATTGTGAAAATGGAATCATATGAGTGAATACCTCAATGTTTTCGATTTATTTTCGTCTTCTACCAATGACCTGGTATCCACTATAATTTCAAACCGCTGCAACAAAAATTGTTTCAAATGCATATGATTAAATGCCGGGATAGAAGAACTTGTTGAAAAGAATTGTATAGAAAACACTGAAGCATCATAGAAACAAATTTCTTTCCTTCCGGCGAAGTAAGATTAAAGCAAAGTCTCTACCTACTATGCAGAAGTCATACAATTGCTAGGTAAAATCAGAAAATAGCGCCTACTATACGCTGCTGGCGGTACAGCAAGATAACACTGTCGCGTTCGACTTGCGTTAACTAACTTGCAAAAAAAAAATAAATTAATCCTAGCCAGTTCCCACATCTAAATTGTCTTACGGAACGAGGTTATTGAAACTGTTGAATCCATAATTTTTTTCCAATGATATTATAGTTTTTACCATTAGGAAAGAAGGACTCTATCGGTTAAAAGCGGTACAGCTTAGGTTGACATTTTGCAAACAAGTGGCCCGACCGGGTGCGTACCTGTTACGGAAAAAGCAACCTAAATAATACATAAATATTACGACGATTAGCCAACAGTATCACATTGATAATTGCTATTGCTAAACTAACTGTCGCATTCATAATTCATGTCAGAATTATGGCAGAAAATTTCTAGTGTTGGACTACGCTACGTTCGAATCCTCTCTTGTGACATCATCGCTCCAACTGAGCCCGTCGTACGTCCAAAGTCGTCCATGCCACGTGCGGCAGTACGTCAACCTGTTCCGTCTCATCATCCTTGAGTAAAGGTCAATATGCAGTTATTTATTTGCTTATATATGTGTAGTAAATTACTACCCAGATCTTGCTTGCTAAAATAATATTTTTACTTCTGAAGTATTATCTACTTCGGAGAGAATTCCTGGTGGCTCCAAAATTTTAGAGTACCACATCGTCTGGAGTGGGCAAAACATCAACTAGGAGGAATCTTGTCCACATTTTGTACAGCACTTCAAAATGTTCATATTTGCAGTGCATTAGAGCGCAAAGGTTCAAGCGACATCAGTCCCTCAAATGAGTAAGCCAAACATTCCTTGTACAGGTGAGTGACAGGAGAAATAGATTACAGCTGGTTTGAAAAAAAAACAAGAAGCTTTGAAAAACTGTTCGAGAGAGGTGGCGTCCTTTTTCCTTTCTAATATAGCTACATATTTTTAAGGAAATGAAAGTAGCTAAATTGACCCTATGCACTTTCTCGGTTAAAACAATTACTTTCTTCTTGCGTTTTTCAGCTAACAATAAATAAACTAAACTTGTTTCTAGACGCTACTGGCTGTGGAATCGTATGATACTTTGTTCTTATTGTATTTTTTTATTGAATTTCCAGCTGGTAGCAGATCAGCAAACGGGAATGTTTTGGCTAGGAAAGCAGCAGGATGACAAATGTTTGCTCACCGGATTGCATGATGCTGAAAGACCAGATACCATGTACTGGTATTGCGACACCGAATGGGCTCACCAAATCGTGTGTGAGGTGAGATCATATTATGTTTATATTAAATAGGGTCTTTAATAATTATTACGAACAGCGGACTCCGGTGTCGAGTAGCCTCAGTGGGATTTCATCTCTCGGGAACTGCGGTACAAACCTGACCTGTGGCTTTTATTCTACTGAAACACTGTAGCTTCATATCTTGAAATTAAAATGATTCAACAAAATTAATATGTTTGCTTAAAATTTAAGGAAATCGAGTTGCAAGTAAAGTAGTTTTACTTAGAAGTTGCCAGGGGTAGCTAGCGGAGTTGAGTGGTAACTAGCTGTCACCCGTGGAAATTAGTTGCGACGAGTAGTGACTAGAGGTGACTAGTGGCAACTAGCTCTTACTATGGTAGTAAACAGCTGTGGCAAGTGGTACATAGAGGCGGCCTGTGGTAACTACCTGTGACCAGTGGCGAGTAACTTTGACCTGTGGTAATTCGCGGTGGCTAGTGGAAACTAGCTGCCACAACTGGTAACTAAAGCTGAGCGTTGGTAACTAGCAGTGACCAGTGGCAGCTAGTGGTGACCAGTGGTAACTCGCGGTGACAAGTGATCGCAAGAGATGGCCAGTGGTAACTAGCTACGAACACTGGTAACTAGTTGTGACCAGTGGCAAGTAGCGGCGAACGCTGGTAACTAGAGGTGACCAGTGGTAATAGCTGTGATCAGTGGTAACGATCTGTGACTAGTAGTAATTAGTATTTTCCCTTTTACTTCTTTCCTTCAATACTTCACTCACTTTGTGCCGGATGTACTCACAAAAAATATTGACAATCCATGAAAATGGCTGGCAAACTATGCAACTACTAGAGGTACTGAAGTCTTATTCAGTTTCTCTATTTGAAGCGTTAAGTAAGGTAATGATAGTTTCGCCTTTAATAATATGAATTTTCTCCTGCATAGTCCTTCACATTGGGACGATGAGACAATAAAGTACCTAATCAACAAACTGTGTTGTGTAGCGGAACTGTGGCACTATTTCTATAAGCTGAATTATTTACAATCTATCCTATGAATTGCCTTTTGTGCATCTATCTACCCTCTTCCTACTGTTGGTAATGCGTTCTGAGAAGTTCGCTACAGTAGAATAATGATATCATTACGTCGTATTATTTCTTGTAATTTAATTACTGCAGGTGGATTCAGCAGTCATGTTTCACACCATGGGAGAAACATTTGGTGATCAAGATGACTTTTACCTTGACAAGTGCGGGTCGTACAGCTGCTTTAGAAGCAACGCAAGAGATTCCATCAAGCTGACTGACGATCGAAAGGTTTACGTTTATTCTCCTCAAACTGGAGAGCCAACTTCAATTGAGAGAAGAATACTGGATCTGCCAATTGGTAGACTGACTTTCGGCAATGGCGAAGAAGGTGTAATCTCTGCTTGTTCGAAGGTATATTGAAAAGCTGTTAGGAAGCATAGTGTGCTGTATCTTCACGCATCATTGTATGTTTCAACTACATTCTTTACTATACAAGTAAAATAACAGTAAACAAGCAAATCTGAAGGTCTAAAACAAACATTCATTCCGGAAGGAAATATTGTATCACAGTCGGTCTCATGCAATCTAGGATTAGCTTTATGAGCAATTAAGGAGTCTCGGAATTCACCTTAATATGCGCTTAGAAATGTATTCTGAGTACGGAGTAATACATCATTGGGGTAAAAGCTTATTTCATGGCATTGCCACATGTGATAAATGACATTATGATGCTTTTTTTACTCAGACTGTAAGAGCGATTCTTTCCCTCTATACATGCAATACAGTAAAGCCAGATAGAAATAACTTTTTTTTTGTACTGTCAGTCTTAAAAATTTTAGGGTTTTGGTCATAGGATAATGAGGTTCACAAAATTTAATCTTACTCCATGAAATTGGGCAAAATTGCTCAGTATCAGGCTTGGTTCCTTTAAGATGAAATGTATATCAAGGTACACTTACGGTGTTTGAATTGCTTTTTTGGCGATTACTAGGATGGGAGTCACCAGTTTTCGATTTTTTGAATATTGTACAGAAGATATATAAACATACTCTCAGCTCTGTGCTTCCCCCCCCCCCCCCCCCCCC
>LQNS02278157.1:17595932-17611009 GCA_001587735.2 Parhyale hawaiensis | reverse complement strand
CTTGAGATAATCTTTCTCTCTCTCTTCTTTTTCGCTCTCGATTCAGCCTTTTTTTCGTTCGAGTGGAGTTTCCATGCTTAAGCTCAATTCAAAAGAAACTTCTTTATAGCAATAAACACTTGGAATGCAGTAATATCTGAGCTGCGATAGACGTAGTCATAGCCACTCGTGTCATATCCTAGATACGGAGAGTCAGCATAACTGAAATTGCGAGCTTGTGTACTGTTTATGTATGCGCAATAATATTTACTATAGCTGGACCCATGAAACTTTCACGGCATTGCAAGACCTTTCAGACAGACACGTGAAACGTTTATATTTTCGTATGGTAACACCACACTTATTCTTCAACACAGGGACTCGATGTGTAATATATTAAGTCCATCTTCTTGGTTGATAATAATAACCATATTTCCATGCAGTGGACTAGCCAGGGGAGGATCGTGGGGGACACACCCCCTCCCTTAAAAGTTACACGTACCCTTCACTGGAAATGAGGCCTTGAAAAAAACGTCCTTAGGGCCTAGCTTTTGTGTCTCGCTTCCCCCCCCCCCTCCTGAATTTTGCTAGCGCTCTTTGTGCCCACCCCCGCATGGAAATTTTTCTGGTTCCAACCCGTTCATTCAGAAGAGCCCAGGGGCATAGAAATTATTAAAAAAACCTGGCCCAGCTGCGCAGGACTGCTAGCCTCCGCGTATCATTGGACCCGTGGAATATATTTATATTAGCTAGCAGCACCCGTGAAACGTGCACGGTCTGGCTTAAGGCGCTTCAGATAGATCAGTGAAACCTTCGTATCGTACCATGGCAATTCCCCGTAACATTACAAACAACACCGAGATTCGATGCATGATATCTTATACGACCAGCCTTTTTTTTTTCCTGATAATAAATACTGAAGCTGCCCCTGTCTAAGTGGACCCCTGAAATATCTTTTTACATAATTTGCTCTGTATAACTGGACCGTGGAATTCCTTTGGCAGTAAACCACACCAGATTCCTAAAGATTTATTCTTAAAATTTCGGGGCGTATAAATAATTAAAAAGACCTGGCCTGGGGCCGAGAGATTAGTCACCAGCCTTATCACAGATACGCCAGCTTCCCGAACTCAATAAAGCTCGAATTTTCTTGTATTTTTGATGAAGAGTGTGACACAAAAGGTAGGTAGGTAGGTAGGTAGGTAGGTAGGTAGGTAGGTAGGTAGGAGGTAGGTTTTGGCGTCTTAATGTATAGTCTAGTGGGACCGGTGGAATTCCACGGTTGAATAAAGACTTTACTTTCCGATATGAACCAACCCACACTACACATTGCAATTTACCTCAGTTTAACCTAATGCAGCTCTTATAACGTAGCCCACCCCGTCTGAGTAAACGTCCGTCGCTCATTCCAACTCAACAGTGTCTGTCTATCCAAGTATAATTAAGTCGTATAACCTAACGTGACCGGTGGGAATTCACCGATTAGTTTATGCTCCCACTTTATAAGATGTACTCAACATGTCTGTCTATCCAAGCCTAATTAAGTCGTATAAGCTAACGTGACCGGTGGGAATCACCGATTAGTTAATGCTCCCACTTTATAAGATGTAGCAATCTAAGATATACGCTATTATAACGCACCTAACCTAACGAGATGCATTTGTGGTGATGAAAAATGATAAAAAAGAATAAATAACTACTATGTATTTCACCGGCAGTGTACCCCTGTTTTTCGTTAACAACTTTAAAACAAAATACCGGATCACGGTGAATTTTTGAGACAAAGATATTGACACCTGTACCTAATTTATGGCCCACCCAGCATATTTATATATGTTTTAATAACGGAGTTTACTCTTGTAATTTNAATGTAGGTTTTATTGTTCTTACAGAAACTCTCGCATTGTGTGGATTCAGAGTTTTATTAGCAACCTACACAAGAGTGTCTGACCCAAAAGAGCCCTGCAAAGGATCTTTTATAATAATAATATCCATAATTCCCTGCAGTGGACTAGCCAGGGGAGGATCGTGGGGGACACACTCCCTCCCTTAAAAGTTACACGCACCCTCCACTGGAAATGAGGCCTTGAAAAAAAAAACGTCCTTAGGGCCTAGCTTTTGTGTCTCGCTTCCCCCTCCCCCCCTCTTGAATTTTGCTAGCGCTCTTTGTGCCCACCCCCCGCATGGAAATTAATCATCTGGTCCCAACCCGTTCATTCAGAAGAGCCCAGGGGCATAGAAATTATTAAAAAGACCTGGCCCAGCTGCGCAGGACTGCTAGCCTCCGCGTATCGTTGGACCCGTGGAATATTTATATTAGCTAGGAGCACCCGTGAAACGTGCACGGTCTGGCTTAAGGCGCTTCAGATAGATCAGTGAAACCTTCGCGTCGTACTATGGCAATTCCCCGTCAACATCACAAACAACACCGAGATTCGATGCATGATATCTTACCGACCAGCCTTTTTTTTTTGCTGATAATAATTACTGAAGCTGCCCCTGTCTAAGTGGACCCTTGAAATATTTTTTTTTACATAATTTGCTCTGTATAACTGGACCGGTGGAATCGTTTGGCAGTAAACCACAACAGGTTCCTAAAGATTTATTCTTAAAAATTTCGGGGCGTATAAATAATTATAAAAAGACCTGGCCTGTGGCCGAGAGATTAGTCACAAGCCGTATCACAGATACGCCAGCTTCCCGAACTCAATAAAGCTCGAATTTTCTCGTATTTTCGATGAAGAGTGTAACGCACAAGGTAGGTAGGAGGTAGGTTTTGGCGTATTAATGTATAGACTAGCGGGACCCGTGGAATTCCAAGGTTGAATAAAGACTATGCTTTCCGATATGAACCAACCCACGCTACACTATTGCAATTTACCTCAGTTTAAACTAAAGCAGCTCTTATAACGTAGCCCACCCCGTGTGAGTAAACGTCCGTCGCTCATTCCAACTCAACAATGTCTGTCTATCCAAGCCTAATTAGGTCGTATAACCTAACGTGACCGGTGGGAATTCACCGATTAGTTAATGCTCCTTCTTTATTAGATGTAGCAATCTAAGATATACGCTACGATAACGCACCTAACCTAACACAGCTCCTCTAACCTAACCTACCACATAAATAACGCCTGTCACTTATTCCTGACGAATTCAGTCTAACGAAAAATGGGAACGTTACTTCCTACCCTTCTGATTACGCTGCTGTGTGTATAGCTGGAACCCCTTAGAAATTCCACAGAACAGAAGCAATGTTCTTCAGCGATATCTCTGTCTCGTATCATCCGAATTCTCCCCTTTCTAATACTTAATGAACCTGTGGAAATTCTACAAACAAAAAAAATGCTCGTCAATTATGATACCCTCGGACCAGTATCACTCATATCAAGGTTGAAAATGTCCAAAGTCTGGTCGTGAAGTGTCTACCCTAAACCTGCGAGCCGCATAGAAGTTGAAATATGAACTTTACTATTTCTACCTTTGATCCCTTCCTGGGTCGTATCCAAGAGTACCTCGGGACACTCTTATTTCCTTCTATCTATTAGTAAAAAGCGTGACACACACAGTTGGGGAATGTTTTCACTCACCTTATTTAATTTGAGGTAGCGCTTCTAACTTAATCCACACCGTCCGAACTAATATACGCCGCTTAACCATGTCTATCGTTAAGCATTCCGTCTCTAACGTGAAGCGTGGGTGACCCGTGAGAATTCGACGAATTGTTAATGCTCTCACTTTATAAAATGTATCAGTCATTTGTTCTCTCAGCAGAGAATTAGTCGCACTTGTGTCTTGATAAAAACATAGAAACACGACGGTACTTCTTGCAATGTACTCCTTTTATTTGCACACATTTTTTTTATAGCTCCGTTTCCCACAGTTTACAGATAATTTAGCCCCGCCATAAGGTTACAGTTTCTATTTTTTTGTCTGCGTATCCGATGTTTCTCACTATTTCGGAACCCGTGAATACTGCTGCTCAACAACCCATCATTTTCCTGCTTTATTTAATGCAATACAAAGCAGTATACAATAAACGAAAATAGATTGGGTCAATTGTTTCATTCGCTGGAGAGTATTCTTTTGTTCTGAAGATGTCACTGCATTTTCTCAGACATCGCACTGTACTGGCTGATGCTTTCCCAGCAGCATATTCTCTTCAAAAATCAATTTAGAGCAGAGATGCCAATACTACCCGTTTTCTTTACCCAGGGCTACGCCTCAGACCCTATGAGGAATGCCATCCGCTACCAGCAAAGCGAGTAAAATTTTTGTAAAGAAAAACGAAAGCGTAGGTATGATACGGGTGAAATAAAGTCAAGTCTCTGATTTACGCCTATCTATTTGTGAAGAGCGTGACACACTGACACACACGTAGATACAAGCGTATTAATTTTATGACTAGCGGGACCCGTGGAATTCCCCTGTTGAATAAAGATTATACTTTCCTAAATGAACCAATTTACCTCAGTTTAGCCGAATGCAGTTCTTATAACGTAACCCACCCCGTCTGAGTAGACGTCCGTCGCTTATCGCTGACAAACTCATTCCAACTCAACATGTCTGTCTATCCAAGCCTAATTAAGTCGTATAAGCGAACGTGACCGGTGGGAATTCACCGATTAGTTAATGCTCCCACTTAATAAGATGTAGCAATCTAAGATATACGCTATTATAACGCACCTAACCTAACGCGATGCATTTGTGGTGATGAAAAATGATAAAGCAGAATAAATAACTAGAGCACTCTGAGAGCGCATACCTCCGTTATTAGAGGTGAAGGTTATTAGTACAGACGAGCTGTCCCATGCACCCGAAAGTCGGAACACTGAAAAGTTCATATTGCAGATTGTTTAGTGAGCGCGACAGCAGCTTAATATATTGGCACATATCGATTAACCTTTAAGAATATGTGCCGTGCATTCAACAATAAAAGTTTTGAAAAGTATTCGAAGCGCAGCCCAGAGTACTCTTCGTAGCAGAGTAACTGCCAATCTGCCTTAGATTTTAAGCAGTTTTTGTATTCAATACTATCAGTCATGATGAATCTGCGCAACTGAAGCGGCAGGGTAGGATCGAAGAAACGTTCCGACTTTTGCGTACGGCTGACTTCAAGTTACACAAGGTACGTCGGGGTTAAGTGACGGTTGTTAGTTTAGACAGGGTAGGACCGGTTTGAACGGCCACGTTCGGTCAAACTAAAATAAATTCGGTATAATTGCCTGGGTTAGGACTGCTGCATTTTAGAAAGTTAAAACATAAACTAACTGTAAAATTTCTACGGGTCCCACTAGTATTTACAAAGAAATAAAGACCCAACGCTGAGAAATATATACACTATGTATTATGTGAAATATTATATAGAAATCTAAATGTTGGCATAAACTAATTATTACAAAGAATTCCCCTTGCTTCAGTTTTCTGCATGGTTCTGGTCTCTAGATCTTATGCTCCGTTTGCATATTACGAGCTCGGAGAAAACTAGAGCACTCTGAGATCGCATACCTCCACCATGCAATGCAGCGGTAACGAAAAACTTAAAATGGTTCTCAGACCATGATTCCCTTTGTATCAACACCAAAATCTAATCATTTGCGCCTTTTAACAGTGACAACACCTGCAATTTTCTTGAGAATCCATAAATAACTTTTAGAGTTATACTGCTAACAAACATTCAGACGAACATTAGTCAAACATTTATAAGGATAATTCGGAATATCTTCTGAGGTTTAGTATTATTGCCCAAGCTTTCGAACAGTTAAACCAAGGAGCTTCTATAGAGAAAGAGGGAGCCCTGCGGCCCATGCACAGATTCGCCAGAGAGTCAAACACCAGATCTCTTGTGGCTGTGAAACGCGTTCATGTATCTTATTGGTGGAAGTGACGGGGAGAAGTGAGTTTCACGGGGGAGCAGCCGACAAATCGAGTGACTGATATGCGGTTGGTGCATACGCGACTGGCTACAGTCAAAAGAGACTCTTTACTGATATGCGATTGGACGATCCGGCGACTGGCTGACAGCCATTAGAGACGCTTGAGCTTCACAGACGAGGCTCGTGGCTCCCTCCTCTCTATGGAAACTCCTTGAGTTAAACACTGATCGTCGTCAGGGGAACGAAATTTCAAAACGCTAGAGCTATCTACACAGCATCAGTATCTATCCTATATACCCAAGTAACATAACATTTCAATTAAATTATTTCCTAAGTTATTGAAGAGTCCGGAGGTGAGCTTCTGGAAACTGCATGTGCCTGTTAATGGAATTTTGATTTCTATGAGAGCGAACTGATTCTTAGAAAAGTCTGGATTTTAGGTTCTTTTCGAGCGCAAGAATTTTCGGTTGGTCAAACTTCATTTGGTGTTCTAGCCCTTTGTCTAATATCTCACAGACGTCCGAAGTCTTACCCTTGCTCCAGTCCTCACCCCTCTCTCATGTCTCACCTTGTCCATGCTTCGCCTTGTCTCCATGTCTGAAACTTGCCTCAAAGTCCAACCCTTGCTAGTGATGTTCGACACTACCTCTCTGTCTCATATCTGCCGTAGTATCTCACCGCTTCCCCTTCCCATATCTCACCTCTGCTCCTCATGGCTCTGACCCGCTATTATTTTGCACCTCTACCCCCGTGTTTCAGTCATGATTGCATGAATTTTGAAATGGCTTGGAGAATTACTACTCTGAAAAGCTTACGTTTTCTAAACGTTATCATCACATTAATAAAGATTGCAAATGTTGTACACGTACTCACATTTGTATTAAAGTAAGGGTCAGTATTCCCTAGCTCAGACAGCATAATTTCCTGCTTGCAGGGGTAGATACCGAATGGGTAGATGGAGAGATCAAATGTGCACAGGAAGACAAACGAAGTTTTCTCTGCTCGAACCACCTCCGCGTCGTAGAAGCGCTCTGAAAATATTGAACATTTCTTCATATTTTTAAACCTACAACTCCCCCACAGAAATTAACTTGAGACCGTCATCCGGGTTGGTAGCCTCCGTAAATGTAAAAGATAGAATAAATTCACTTAAAGGCCTGACAGCAATAAGTGTTATGAGATATTTTGAAGTAAGCATGTAAATGAGTTATGCACCTACACTTAAAGCTTGAAGGTTTCGAAACTTAACGGTTATGGCCCATTTTGAAGATCAAATTAATAAATAAATGAATACACTTGGTCCTGCACGTCCAAGATTAGAATCACAGGTGTTATGAGGCATCGTCAAAACTTGAAGGCTGACCTAGAAAATAAAATCATCAACAGAATAACAGTAACATGGAATCTTACTGCGCTTGCCGAGGTAGGACGTGAACTCGCCGGGCGCACCACGCAAAGCCATCAAGGCCGATACAACACCGCTGCCGTTCTGGTAGTTCATTTCATCGTCGAATAGCAGAGGCTCGATTTGAAGTTTCGGATGCCATATGGTGTCGGTGATCTTATTTTTTGACGCATCTTCTCCAAGTTGGATGAAATCAGTCCGTTCATCCTTCCAGCGCATCCAAAACTGCTCATAATTTTTATTTTACTCGCCGGTGATGCAATTGCTTACGTGCAATCATTTCTACGCGATTTTTCCCTAGAAGACGAATAAAAATTTTGAAACAAGAATATCAGCTTTATTCGCCAGTAATGTAGAAGTCTACATGATAGAATTGGTAATTCATCTCCTGCTTGTTGAAAGAAGAAGTAACAGTTACGGAGAATAGATATTCTTGCTAGGTGAAGGCAGTCTTGATATTATTAGGCTCAGAATTTGTTCGGTATAGCTCTCCTGTCAAGGTCAAGCGAAGTCGAAAAATTCGCTGCCCAGTGAATATGTTGCAGTGCTAATTAAGCATACAATATGCTAGCAAGAACGATGCTCTGTGAAATTAAAATCAGCTGTTACGAAAATTAAAGTATAAAAACTTTCTTCTTTGCTTCATAATTCAAATGAAACGGCTGCTAATCATATATTATTACGTCCAGAAGACATGATGAGACAACTCCTCTTGACACTGTATTGTGCTGCGTCCAGCTTTATCAAGGCAGTACAAGTTAGCGAGGTCTCACCCATATTGCCTCTCAGAGTTACAACTTGAAAGTTCATTGCATACCTCCAGACTATCGTTACTCACGGCAAACTTTACATGACCGAATGAGCTTTGGCAAATTCACACAATTCTTCATGTAGCATGGCTATTTGAGCAAAAATAGGTTGTTATTTACATGATACCTAGTGAGTTAACCTTGTATTCAAATCGTACCCTTCGGTTGTTCTTCCGCTGATGCCCAAAAATTAGAAATTTTATGGAATTGCTGTCTTTATCAATCGCTTCTTCAAATTAAAATAATTTATGAAACAGTTCCTCTTTAAATTCAGTCATATTGTGAAAATTAAACTTCATATTAGAGCAGTTTTGCTCAGAGGACAAGAAGTATTCGGAGAAAAATCGATCTGCTCAGGGAGGCAGTACTACATAAAATGGGGAAGGGCCGCTGGCGTGTGAGAATCCAAGTAACATGAAACATACTCTCTCACTGGCCGGGCTCACAGGGGCTTGTAGCTCACTTCTTGAAGTTACAACTACTAGCCCGAGGTTCGTTAACTGAGTTTCCCTCGGATTGTAAGAAGGCTGCACCTTGAAATAGATAGGAAGTCCTACAATGTATTAACGTTAGTAAACTTTGGCCCAGTTCATATATTCTCAGCCACTTTTCCCCGCATTACGTCAAAATGATACGTCAGAAAGTTGTGTTTAGGTAATTTTCAAGTTTCACAATTTGAGACTTCCTGTACTTCCCCTTTTAAAGAGATGTTTTTCTGGCTTAGAACCACGGCCCCAATAAGCAAGAAGATCAAAGTATTTGGTACTCACCACCATCTGCACTGTAAGCAAGGGAAGCCTATACAGGTGTGAGCTATAAGCAAAATACAACTGTTAGTAGACTTATCCGTTCAACTACGGCCGTCCTGCGCTCGACAGCATCAATCTCCCGTTTCCTTCTATAGTTTCGCATTTCTCGTCTTCGTAATCAGAGCACTGCGTGTCGCCGTCACAGTGCTGCTCCAGAGGTATGCACGCTCCGTCGTCGCATGTGAACTCTTCCTGTGATGAAATGCAGAACAAAAAATGCGACATTGCGTGAATGCAAGAGTTTGTGTGTCGTGCTTCCCGTTATCTTATGGTTAACATGATGTGATTCTGTGATGAATTTGGGCCATCCAATATCGGGCCACGTGGAGCTCCCCGTCTTCACCAGCCGTAGATCACAGGCCCCACAGTCTCAGGTGAGCCTCCTGTTCAACGCGACTGTTCCCCAAGGCAGCCTGATGATAGTGCGGCAAAGGAAGCTTGGCAGAGACAGTCCGCGAGCAAGCAGCATCGTCTTATCATCGTCCTAGCTGCCCCCCCCCCTCCCCCACGTTAGCAGCTCCTCCGGAAGGTGGCTGAAAAACCGCGTACCCATAACCGCGAATAAACGCTTAAACTTTCGTTCGACACTTGCGGAGGATGCAGTGAAGACTGCGTCTAATACCATTTATATGTTGCCTGGTTGTTAGCCTGAACTCCTCATCAGCAAAATTTGGCACCACGCCTTGGATTATTTGCCAAGCGTTCATTGTCAATCATCTCCCCTTTCGCCTTTGCAGTGAGTGCAGTGAAATATGACGCAGCTTCTCCAAATAGTTCTGACGTTTGAGACCGATTATCCTGACCGTGAGGTACCCCTGAATACAATTCAAGGTTTCTACTCATCCCACCGCACCCGGAATCCATGCCTAACAGCAGCATTCCACAGGTGGATCACGAGTGCTCTTATGAGAGCCAGCATATGGGTTCCTCCTCTCTTGTCTCGAACGTTTGCCATATCCAACCCACCTTTCTTTTGCCCATTCGACGACTGAAAGTTTATTGCTGATCCTGCCCCCACACTGCTCCAATGCGAATTTTCCCATGGAATTCTTCAGGCAGGCCAATTGTACTCTCGAATCATAGGAGTCGCCATACTCCCATCCAGTGGACCAGTCTACACTGTTGACTAAACGTCGTCCACTAGAACAATTCTCGGCCTGGACTTTCCATCAGACAGAGTTTTTCTGCAGTATTAGCAATGGGTGGGCCGAACTAACTAAACTCACAAGTAAGGACGGCGATAAGTCACTACTACTACTACGGCAATCTTTTGCCAACTTAGTCACACAATGAGATGCATTACCTCTCCGTTTAAGTCCGCAAGCACACTTATGGCGATGCCACACGTTAGTCAAAAGAAAGAGTATCGTCATATTTTCGTCCGAACGGACATCATATAATATCTGGACGGATTTATTACTCAAAATTCTTTGCAAGCCTGTGCTCTTTGAGGGGCAACTCTGCGATTTTGTTTACAATATTTTTTTCTGAAAAAATTATCCTGCGGTAGTGGACTATTGTGTCCCAAAGTTTTATGGGGTTCCGGGCACTAGGAGCCCGAAGGGGGGATCGAGGTGGGGAGGCAAAATTATGATATTTTTTCGGAAGAGGGATGTTTGGCAGTAGGCTTTCATGTCCCAAATTGTGGGGACTACGGGAGCTATAACCCCCAAAAAGAGGGCCCAAAGAGGGCAGGCAGGTCAAAATTATATATATTTTGTGTAACTTTATTTATTCACCACAAATTAAGACAAGTAAATGAGTTTTCATGCTAAAAAATAAAAGAGACAGTTTTGGATCCTTGAGAGATTCTTGACAAACTAATAGAGAGATATTTCCAATTTTTACCCTCAATTTATTTTTATTACAGTTTAAAACAAAAATTACCATTTCTTGAAAAATTTAGTTAGTGATCAAAAATTGCCTATAAAAGACGGAAAATGGAAAATCGAGCTCTGTTACGTTGTTGGGAAAGTCAAAAGAATTCCAAAACTGTCTAAGTTTTTGTTCTAGCGTATAATTCATAGACTTCTTTGCACAATTTAAAAATTTTAAAAAATAATGATGAATTTTTATATTTTCTCAAAAAACTAAGGCCTCAATCGAAAAAGTTACTGTAGCAAATTGTATTTCTTTTTCAAAATTTCATATACTGTGCAAATATTAGACCAATCTACCCACAAATAAAAGGTTTTCTGAAATCTCTTTAAGCCTCAAGGTGAGTACTCAAATAAAAAAATATAAAAATATGTAATTTAGCAATTCATAGGTAGAAAAACATGAAAACTGTGCAATCACATCATTTCTAGATGATAACGCGACATGAATACAGCCATCATATTTGATCCATAGTGCAAGAAAAGGCATTATATGACATTTCACATTATCTTACGTTTTTTGGTTATCCTGTAGAATGTGATTTTTGCACCTAAAAATGCTAGTTTTTCATGCTAGAAAAAAAGAGACAATGTTGGAATCCTTGAAATATTTATGACAAACTAATGTAGAGATATTTCTAATTTTGACATGCAAATTTTTTTATCGCAGGTCAATACCGAAAATTTTGTTTTTATGAATATTTTACTTAGTGATCGAAAATCGCGTATCAAAAGAAAACGAAAAAGAAAATGAGAAATCTGGCTTCAATAGTTTGTTAGAAATGTTACAAGGATTCTATAACGTTCTTAGTTTTTGCTCTAGCATGAAACTTCTTGGACTTCTACTCTTTTGAAACTTCTGTAAAAATAAACAAAAAAAAAACTTTTTTTGTACCATATTCTCAAAACTAAGGCCAAATTCGAGAAAGTTACTGGAGCAAAATGTGTTTCTCTTTCAAATTGCATAAACTGTGCATATTTCAGAAAAAAAAAACTTGAGTTGACCCCGTCAAATGGGCACATCAACTCATTCAGACGAAAACCTGACGATACTCGTTCTTTTCACTGGCGTGTGTTATCGCCACAACTGACGAAGTAGCGAAGTGTTCCCTGACAACAGAGAGCAACGCCCCTATTCTCATACCGCGTGTTCGGTCGACGCTGAACAGGCTCAAGCGCAACAGATATCTATATATTTATTTTCTTCGGGGGGGGGGGGGAAGCACAGAGCTGAGAGTATGTTTGTGCATCTTCTTTACAATATTCAAAAAATCGAAAACTGGTGACTCCCATCCTAGTAATCGCCAAAATAGAAATTCAAACACCGTAAGTGTACCTTGAAATACATTTCATCTTAAAGGAACCAAGCCTGATACTGAGCAATTTTGCCCAATTTCATGGAGTAAGATTAAACTTTGTGGACCTCATTATCCTATGACCAAAACCCTAAAATCTTCAAGACTTACACTACAAAAAAAAAAGTTATTTTTATCTGGCTTTACTGTATTGCATATATAGAGGAATGAATCGCTCTTACTGTCTGAGTAAAAAAAGCATCATAATGTCATTTATCACTTGTGGCAATGCTATGAAATAAGCTTTCACCCCAATGATGTATTACTCCGTACTCAGAATACATTTCTAAGCGCATATTAAGATGAATTTCGAGACTTCTTTATTGCTCATAAAGCTAATCCTAGATTGCATGGGACCGACTGTGATACAATATTTCCTTCCGTAATGAATGCTTATTTCAGACCTCAGATTTGTTTGTTTACTGTTATTTTACTTGTATAGTAAAAAATGTAGTTCAAACATACAGTGTTGCATGAAGATATAGCACACTATGCTTCCTAACAGCTTTTCAATATACCTTCGAACAAGCAGAGATTACACCTTCTTCGTCACTGATGAAAGTCAGTCTACCAATTGGCAGATCCAGTATTCCTCTATCAATTGCAGTCGGCTTTCCAGTTTGAGGAGAATAAACGTAAGCTTTTCGATCGGCAGTCAGCTTGATGGAATCTCTTGCGTTGCTTCTAAAGCAGCTGCTCGACCCGCACTTGTCGAGGTAGAAGTCATCTTGATCACCGAATGTTTCTCCCATGGTGTGAAATATGACCGCTGAATCCACCTGTAGTAGTTAAATTACAAGAAATAATACGACGTAATGATATCATTATTCTACTGTAGCGAACTTCTCAAAACGCATTACCAACAGTGGGAAGAGGGTAGATGGATGTACAAAAGGCAATTCATAGGATAAATTGTAAATTATTCAGCTGATAGAAATAGTGTCACAGTTCCGCTACACAACACAGTTTGTTGATTAGGTACTTTCTTGTCTCTTCGTCCCGATGTGAAGGACTATACAGGAGAAAATTCATATCATCAAAGGCGAGACTATCATTACCTTACTTAACGCTTCAAACAGAGAAACTGAATATGATTTCAGTACCTTTAGTAGTTGCATAGATTGCAAGCCATTTTCATGGATAGTCAATATTTTTTGTGAGTACTTCCGGCACAAACTGAGTGAATTATTGAAGGAAAGAAAAGGGAAAATACGAATTACTACTAGTCACAGATCGTTACCACTCATCACAGCTATTACCACTGGTCGCCTCTAGTTACCAGTGTTCGCCGCTACTTGCCACTGGTCACAGGTAGTTACCACTGTTCGTAGCTAGTTGAGATCACTTGTCACCGAGAGTTACCACTGGTCACCACTAGCTGTCACTGGTCACTGCTAGATACCAACGCTCACCTTTAGTTACCAGTTGTGGCAGCTAGTTTCCACTGGCCACCGCAAATTACCACAGGTCAAAGTTACTCGCCACTGGTCACAGGTAGTTACCACCGGCCGCCTCTATGTACCACTTGTCACAGCTGTTTACTACCATATTAACAGCTAGTTGCCACTAGTCACCTCTAGTCGCTACTCGTCGCAACTAATTTCCACTGGTGACAGCTAGTTACCTCTCAACTCCGTTAGCTACCCCTGACAACTTCTAAGTAAAACTACTTCACTTGCTACTCGGCTTACTAATTTTAAGCAAACATATTAATTTTGTTGAATCATTTTAAATTCAAGCTATGAAGCTACAGTGTTTGAAGAGAATAGAAAGCCACAGGTCAGGTTTGTACCGCAGTTCCCGAAAGATGAAATCCCACTGAGGCTACTCGACGCCGGAGTCCGCTGTTCGTAATAATTTTTTAAACCCCTATTTAATATAAACATTATATGATCTCACCTCACACACGATTTGGTGAGCCCATTCGGTGTCGCAATACCAGTACATGGTATCTGGTCCTTCAGCATCATGCAATCCGATGAGCAAACATTTGTCATCCTGCTGCTCTCCTAGCCAAAACATTCCCGTTTGCTGATCTGCTGCCAGCTGGAAATCCAGTAAGAAAATACGATAAGAACAAAGTATTATAGGATTCCACAGCCAGTAGCGTATAGAAACAAGCTTATTTTATTGATTGTTAGCTGAAAACGCAAGAAAAGAGTTATTGTTATAACCGAAAAAGTGCATAGGGTCAATTTAGCTACTATAGTTTCCTTAAAAGTATGTATATTAGAAAGAAAAAAAAGACACCACCGCTCTCGAACAGTTTTTCAAAGCTTCTTGTTTTTTTTTTTTTTAAACAGCTGTTATCTATTTCTTCTGTCACTCGCCTGTACAAGGAATGTTTGGCTTAATCATTTGAGGGACAGATGTCCCTTGAACCTCTGCGCTCAATATGCACTGCAAATATGAACATTTTGAAGTGCTGTACAAAATGTCCACAGGATTCCGCCAAGTTGATTTTTGCCCACCCCAGACGATGTGGTCCTCTAAAATTTTGGAGCTACCAGGAATTCTCTCCGAAGCAGATAATACTTCAGAAGTAAAAAATATTATTTTAGTAAACAAGATCTGGGTAGTAATTTACTACACATATTGTATGAGCAACTAAATAACTGCAAATTGACCTTTACTCAATTATGATGAGACGGAGCAGGTTGACGTACTGCCGTACGTGGCATGGACGTACGACGGGCTCAGTTGGAGCGATGATGTCACAAGAGAGGATTCGATCGTAGCACAGTCCAACACTAGCAATTTTCTACCATAATTCTGACGTGAATTATGAATGCCACAGTTACCTTAGCAATAGCAATTATCAATGTGATACTGTTGGCTAAATTGTCGTAATATTTATTTACTAGTGTCCCGAGCCGTCATTGTAAATGACGGCATATTGGGTTATTAATGACTGGTGCACGTGTGCGATAAATGACGGCAGTAAGTTAGCCCTTCAGGAAAACCCCCGCT
>LQNS02278157.1:17572717-17583911 GCA_001587735.2 Parhyale hawaiensis | reverse complement strand
TTCCAGTTGGGAGAAATTGCCTCGCTGTTGTCATCAAAGTTGACGTCACGGTAGAAGTGAAACGCACTATGTCGGTAGTACCACATTTCTTTCCAGTTCT
Organism: Parhyale hawaiensis; assembly: GCA_001587735.2. Taxonomy (NCBI): domain Eukaryota; kingdom Metazoa; phylum Arthropoda; class Malacostraca; order Amphipoda; family Hyalidae; genus Parhyale; species Parhyale hawaiensis. The sequence continues at coordinate 17,583,811 of LQNS02278157.1, read as the reverse complement.
CATAAGAAATGCTGTCTTCTGGTGCTTCTCCGCATGCCATGAAGTTTGTGATCTGTGATCATAATATACACGCACATACACAATTATGTAAATTACTTTAGATACAGTCTTACTTTATTCACTAACATTTAGCTCAATTTCAGACTGCCCCTGATAATAGCCAGTATCACCCAACAGTACTTAATAAATCACAAGTGAGATCACAAGTACATGCAACGGCTGTCCGAAAAAACTTGGTAAAACACTTCTGTATTAAAATAAGAACTTCTTTAAGGGAACAAACTTTTCACGAGGATGCAATGTATTCATCTGTTCACCTAGAAATTCTACATCATAAATTTAGATAAATGGCAGCTGAGAAACAACGAATCTTATAGAGCAAAAGAAATACACAAAACCGGCCACTGTTAACGGTTTCTTATAAATCGCCCGAACTGATGAATTTGTGTTTTTATAAAAAAAAAATAATTGTTTGCATCACCAAGTGCAGTTTCATTTTTCGTTTTGGCTTCTCATTTTAGTTGGAAGACATTTTGTGAAACTTAAGGATTTAGCCTTGAGACCAATTTACAACCGAGTGATTTATGCCTTTAACGTGGGTCTTGCTTAACGTATTCTTGAAATGAACTCGTATATAAAGAAACGATACCCACCTCCCTCAACATATGCAAGTTCAAGTTTTAACAAATGAGGGTCATCGTACCACTGGAAACCGGGCCGTGTAAAGTCACGGCAGGCTGAATCAGCTCTTCCTTTGTTGTAGATTGAGGCCTTCTTGCCCAGTCGTTACTACAATAGCACTTCTGACCGTAGAGTGTTGGATGCATTATAAAGCATCAATTTAATTAATAACTTACAGTAAATGAAGTTAAGTAATTCTTGTTTAATGTTCATGGTTGTGAGCTTCAATAATTTTTTTTTTAATGTGTGTTTCGAGGTGAACCCAGCAGCGCGAGAACAAAATATATTGTAAGTGCATTGCGTTGTAATTTTTCAATCATATTATAGCAAATGTACCCGGTCGATAGACAGCACAAATAAAAAATTATAACTGATTTCCACAATCAGAGAAAGTCTCTTTGTAATCATGTCACTTACAAACTTTACTGCAACGAATAGAAGACTATCTGTGCTTAGTCTGTAGTAGATACATGTATATATAAATATTCGTATAGGTGGGCAGCAATTCATAAATGAGGCAAGTCTCGTTAAAAAGGAGATGACATGTGGATTTTACTCGTTTAGTTTCAAGCCTTTCAACTTTAAGGAATGCTTCTTTTACTTTATCACAAGAGCTTCGCAAGACAGTGAAAGAAAACCACTTAGCTAAAACAGTTTTATTAGGATCCATGAGCGACGTTTCCGGTACCTGTCCCATAGTCATGCAGAGTAAAATGTAGGCGGAGCAGTAGACACGCGCTTATAACCCTACCGGTCAGATGCCAACTAGTACTTAATCCACAATTTATCTACAGAGGATCATGCAAGACCTTATACTTTAAAATCCTTTGTAGCTAAATTATGGAATAAGTACTAGTTGGCATCTGACCGGTAGGCTTATAAGCGCGTGTTTACTGCTCCGCCTTCATTTTACTCTGCATGACTATGGGTACAGGTACCGGAAACGTCGCTCATGGATCCGAATAAAACTGTTTTAGCTAAGTGATTTTCTTTCACTGTCTTGCGAAGCTCTTGTGATAAAGTAAAAGAAGCATTCCGTAAAGTCGAAAGGCTTGAAACTAAACGAGTAAAATCCACATGTCATCTCCGTTTTAACGAGACTTGCCTGATATATAGTAAATATATATACTAGAGCACTCTGAGCAAGCATACCTTCGCCAAGCAAGGCAACGCTTACTAAGAATTCAAATTGGTTCTGAAACTATGGTTCTCTTTTTATCTCCATCAAAATCTAGTCATTAGTGGTTTTTGACACTAATGATAGCTTCTGCAATACTTTGAAAATCCTTCTCTAACTTTCTGGGTTATGTTCAGACAAAAAAATTAATAAACATTAGTCAAACGGACAAACCGAGCATAACCAATATTTGGTCATATGTGCCTTTCAATATTTATAACAATTTCTGTAAATTTTATCCAGATCCATTTTAACTTTTTGAGTTATATCATACATAGAGTAACGGACTAGCAGATAAAATTGCAAATATTGTCATTTATTTTTCGTATTATCACAAACAACTCATGTAAATATTATGAAAATCCGTCCATAATTTTTTGATTAATGGTACTATAAGTAAAATGAGGCAGACAAACAAACAAACGGTCGAATAGATCTTCAGCAAAACTTAATCTTCTGTTACTCCTAATATACCTGACAATCCCTGTAAATATTATAAAGATCCGCCCCCACAGCTTTTTGAATTATCTTGGTAACAGACATACATACAAACAGGCAGACAAACATACTATCAGACAAATATACTAAAATAATAATAATAATAATAATAATCTTTTCGACGGGCGTAATAAAAGCCTTATGTAGGGAAGTTCATCATCTTCATACCCGCCAGCCATTGTTCCATCAGATTTTCAATTATTTGTTCTTTAGAGCATTTCATCGGAGGAAAAACATTCATAAATGTTTACGAAGTAGAAGCGGAGTTTAATGCTCTTGATTTCTTCCAAGGATGTTGTATTTTTTTAAAGGGGGTTTATAAAGCTCGCAAATAGATGGATAAAGGCAAAAGGCAATATTTAAAGAAAGTGACTACGAAGGGCTTTGCATAACTAATGCCCCATCTCACTTTTTATAGCGATAGAGCAACGAAACTTGGCACATTTAGTAGTTTTTCTTTACATAGGAATCGCTCAGAGTAATGCATTTCTCCCATCAAACGGCGTTTGATGCAGCTCTGAAAACCGTTTTGCAGAATACCCCACGTTTGCCCTCCAACAACGACGTGACTTCATAAATCAAGGCTACATCATCTATTCTAGTCTCTAGATAACGTTATCCTTTCAAAAACAATTTCATGGCTGGGAAGAGGTGAAAGTCACAGGGTGCAAAGTCAGGAAAATAAGAGGATGGGGAAGGTTTTCATAGCTTCTGATTTCTGCTTCTGATCTGGCGACATGTCAGTTGTGGTCCGGAGGGTTGCCTTGCACGATTAGGATACCTTTGCTGATCTTGCCCCGCCTCTTGAGTTTGATAGCTTTTCTAAATTTCCTCAAACATGGATCATAATGAAGTGGTGGCAATAATGATAGCACAATTTTGAATTTTTCGATAACTTAGAAAATACTACGCCATATCATGAGAAATTTTGACATAAAAACCTTATTTCAACTAGTTATCTATTTCTTAACATAGTTTTCCTATAAACTATTTGATTAACTTTTATGATGAAAAGTTAAAATTTGTGTTGGAACTTGGGTGGAAATAAAGATAGCACAACTTGAAAAAAATTACATTTCCGCGTTACTACATCCAGATTAGAGAAGAAGAACATCAAGACAAACCGGCGTCGCCATATTGGACAGTTGCTCCCCACTTTTAACCTCTATGTTTGGAAAGTAACCCATTTCTTAGCATGGGAAGACAGTGTGGGTTATCTGAAAAGGAAAAGGGTCAAAAAAGCGCATTAAATGAAGAAGGATACACTATATCTGAAATTTCTAGGAAGGTTAGCAGATTTAGAATAGTGGTAGCTAACTTTTTGAAGAACCCAGAAGAATACGGAAGAAAGAAGTCTCCTGGCCACCCTTCAAAATTGAGCCCTACAGCCCGTCGTCGACTTCTCCGTGAGGCGTCTCGGACAGGAGAAGGGTCAAAAAGCCTGCAAACATCCCTGCAATAAAATGTTACACCGAGAAGAGTGCGACAGATCCTGGGTTCATCTAAGAACTTCAGTTATAAGAAGAGAAAAACTGCACCAACACTCACGAAAGCACACAAGGCAAAACGCGAAGAATGGGTTCAAGAAAAATGCAATGGAACCATGAAAATTGGTCTAATGTTATTTTTTCCGATGACAAAAGTTTAACCTAGACGGACCTGGCGGTTCTCAATACTACTGGCATGATCTTAGAGTGGAGGACAAAATTTTTAGCAAACGACCTTTTAGTACCGGATCCCTTAATCTGGGGAGCATTCTCCATCAAGGGCAAGGCGAATTTGGTGATGATGAAAGGTAGATAGAATGCTCACAAGTACACAGAGGTCTTAGAAACTAGTCGTCTCGGTAAAGTTTGACTATTTGTAGTCGTTCTTCGCCACAAGGTCGTTCTATTACGGCGATAAGTGTGTCGCTCCAACTGGTGTTTAACCGAATTACGGGTATTATAGCGGTGAAATCGAACCGGACGATTCACACTCGATCTAAACCCAATTGAGAATCTTTGGGGAATACTCTCACGGCATGTTTACGCCAATGAGAGACAATTTCAGGATAAAGAAAGCTTGTGGCAGACCATAAATGAATGCTGGAAGGCTATCCCTGAAGAAATGTTCGCTAATTTAATTAATTCTATGAATAACCGATGCCTACAGGTGTTGCAATCAAAAGGCACCGCTTGTAAATATTAAGCATTATGTTTTTTGCTTTCATTGTTTTCTATAATACAATTTTTTCCATATGTGCTATCTTTATTTCCGCCCGATTTGCACCCACAAACTATTAATTTCGTGGTAAAATTTTGAGAAGACAACGAATACAATAATGATTATAAGGAATTGGTAACTAGTTAAAGTAACATTATTCAGTTAAAATTTCAACTATATTGATGCAGCATTTTGAATTTATTACAAAATTTCAAAATGTGCTATCATTATTGTCACCACTTTAGTCTCCCGTAATTGTCGGACCCATTGCCAGGAAACCTGTCAGCACTACTCCGCCCTGGTCCAAGAAGAATATAGTTGCACACCGACAACTTGATGCAAGGATGCGAGACCCGGACGTCATTCATGCCACGGTATCTATGCTACCGATTTTAAATGCATATCAAATCGGCCCCCGAGCTGCTCATCCTAGCAACTAGTTGGGCTTACAAATGCATATGTGGCCCCGTCATAAGAAACCCGAAACGCTAAGAAGAATCTAATCCAAACACGACATTCACGGCCATAGATTATTAAAAACATAGTCGGACTGTTCAAAGCGCAGCTCAGCTCGATCTCAACATTCCTGTGACGTCATCGTTCAGCCATCAGCGAATTGTGCCATCAACAATTTCATATAACGAAAAAACACCTTTGGACTGAGCGGAACTAGAAACTATTAACTAACAAGTCGTAAATTTAGTCGAGAAAATGCACTGTGTATTCTTAACAATTTAGAGAGTCGCATGATTCTCAGGATGATTTCATTTTAAATAGCCTTCTGGATTCCGGATTCAGAGTTTTGTAGCCATACGGCATCGACGAGATATCGAACGGCATGAGCTTTGAAAATTAAAATCGTATATCAGATTATGATGAAAAAAGACTGTGACGTCATTATTCAGCCAAAAAATTTCTTGTAAAAATACTGAAGAACTGACAGTCTGTGTCACTGTTGACTCGGACGCCTGTAGGTCCAGTCGGCTTATGTAGAATCTTGAAATGCATTTTACGGCAGCACAATAAACTAGAGACCACTCTGAGAGTGCATACCTCCGCCAAGCACGGCAACGGTAACGGAAAATTCAAATTGGTGCTGAGCCCGTTATATTTTTTTCTTTTTTTTAACTACACCAAAATCTAATCATTTGTGCCTTTTAAGAAGATTTACAATTTCTGTAACTTTCTTGAAGATCCGTTCATAAATTTTTGAGTTATGCTGCTAACAAACATAATGACAAAATATAAGTCAACCACACAAAGAAACCAACCGATCATCACCAAAATTTAACCATTTATATCTTGTAGCAGCCCTAAAAACTCCTGTAAATTTCATCAAGATAAATTTATAACGATTTGAGTAATTGCACCAACCAGCATAAAATCAAACACAGCGACAAACGAACCACGAACCAACAATTTGGTCATTTAATCTCCATAATATACGTAATAACTCATGCAATTTCATAAAAATCCTTCCATAACTTTTCGAGTTATGGCCTTAAGAAAAAATAGGTAGACAAACAGACAGATGAACGGATTTTCACCAAAAGTTAATTGTCTCTTACTGTTAACATGACTTACAATAACTTAACAAGTAAGAAGAAAAAAAAGCATCCACTGACCTTTGTTATTTAGTGCCTTATAGAAAATACTACATCACATAATACATCGAGTATGAGACATGTGTACCAGACTATGCTAGTCATCCAGCTGACAAAACGATCAAGTAACTCATTTGCAACATCAAGAAGGCACCTCTTCTGCAGTTAGCGGTCTTGGCACAAAGAGAGGTTCTGATATAATCCATCCTCCAGTCATCGCCACGTTGCCGGTGTCCAATGGGGAATAGCATCTTCCTATTAGTAGCTGGTAATTTCCTCCCTGAAAAAGTATCAGAGTGAAATTACAGTCTGTACAACTGTGCAAACTAATCACTACCCCAAATTTGAGCCAAGCTCTGTCGATAAAATGCTTAGCATTCTCGTGAAAGTCTAATTTTAGACTCACAAAAAATAGACTGTAAGTGCATAAATCAATTTATAAATGCATTCACTTTACCTGAGACCCATCGGGAGACGGTACGAATGCACGAGACATAGTTTATCACTCGAATTAAGGTAAAGACAGTGAGTGTTAAAGATTCCTTTGCATACTTCACAGCCTTGTGGCTCCTTGGTTTGCCCCTGTCTGGTTACAGTATGTGCCGGCATCTGCCCTACATATTGGACAGTATGTGTCCAGAGCCATTTCTAATCATCCTTAGTAAAGAGTCAACGGATTTTCAATCCCGATTTGGAAACTAAGAGCGCATTTCCTTGCTCTGTCTTTGAGTTAGTCAATAAACTTTTAAATAATTATCACACTCTCCATAGTTAACCTGGGTAGATTCAAGAAACGGCGAAATACATTATTATGTCATCATAGCTTACAGGAAGTCGCCCAATGGTCTTGTTCTTAAAATTCACCCACAGCGAGTTACAGTGAAAGGGTGGCAATAGCTCCAAAGCAGCTGGCGTTTGATCTCTTGAGAATAGTGGAAATAGGTTCTGATTAGCATGTTGCCCACTGCGTGAAGCTTCTGCGTTTATTTCTTTATATTTTGGTTTTCACGGAAGCGTCAGGGATTTTGTGACCCACATAAGAGTCACTGTCCGTGCAGCTGAGTGCTTGACTCTGTCAGACAGCCTACTGGCTCAGCAATACTTTGGGACGTCTTTATACTATGCTTGAAGCGTCACTGCTGACGCTTTTGAGGGTCGGAGGTCGTCACACTACCCCAGATCATCCCCTTTGGTATCAAGGGTTGACACACTAAAGATCGTTAGGATTTTTAGGAAAATGTAACTTTATAATAATGAGAACAATAAGCGTTGTGATTAGAGACATTTTTACAATTATAGATTTTCTTTGGTTTTCGAGCTTTTGATTCACTCATGAATCATGATCATGCCCAGGACCAGAATAACATGTAATGAAATTAAAATTCGATTGGAGTCAAGAGCGTATTGGACGTATTCTGCGTACCAAATGAGCAGGCTAATATGATAGTACCATTAATTTAAAATCAAAAGTTCGGTAGAATGAGCATGATCATTTAAGGTTAGGGGATTGCTCATGTAAGTATTGTTAGTTTTATTGTTATTAAAAGACCCTATGTCTCGTTGACCTTGCATAGAATATTTTGGACTACAAGACAGGCCTTCATGTGTAGTGACGTCCATAAAGCGAGCTACTGGCGACGTTTCCCATCTTATGAACAGCCATGTAACGCCAGCGGTTTAGGGTCGATGAAATCATTCATACCTCCAATATTCTGTATTTTTTCTAACTTCTGTGAACCTGGCATTTGCATGAAGCCGAATCTTCAGTATGTGTTTAATAAAGTACTTGAAAAATAATATAAAACTCGATTTTCAGAGACATAGCCTCTGTGGAATGCAAATAACAATTAAATTTAGCAAAAGCTGCGAAAAGATAATTATTCGCATTCATGAAAAATGTGAAGAGATTAAAAACAAGTAACATGCCTCTCTAGTTTTATAAGCTTTAGCAGCCAACTTCCAAAGTTTGTGATTTGATGAGATCTGAACAAGATTCTGCTGAAGCGTGCTTCTATTGGTCAATGGCTACTTTTTTCTAATTTTTGAAGGTAAAATTAGGGTAAAAGCAAGCTCAACTAAACAGCTCATCCCAACTAGGAAACCCACAAGCACAGGTTTGTGCTTTAGATATAAGTACGGCTGCAGTCTACCACAGTTTGTCGAGAGCTATTGTGTCAGCAACGGAAGGCTCTTATTTTAGAGACCTACAACCCAGACAATACTACAATGTCTGCTTAAAATGAATGATAGAAGATGAATTGAAAGAGAAAGCACTAATCTCTTATGATAATTTTTGTTGGCGGTGGTAGCGTATCCTTCAGAAGCATATTAGTAAGGAAAGTATGGTAAATGGAGATGGGTCTTCACAAATTCCTCGCTGCCATATTTGGCAACGCACGTACTCTAGTAGCGTAGATAGAGTGCACCGTGACATACCAGCAAACAAGCAAATACGAAAGAACAACAACAGTGTTTCATCATTATACTAGACGGCCGGAGACCCATTGGGTCACAATCCCCATCCTCTTTGCTTCTGAAAGCAATATTGAGTACAGTACCTGTAGGCAATGATAAACTTATGCTCGTAGTCCAGTCAGCTGTATTTCTCCTATCATCTTTGCATTTAACATACACGTTTATGTAGCTGAGCTCATGTCCCCCCCCCCCCATCGTGTAGATAATCTGCAACGCTTGAAATTCTTCCCGTCTTATAGCGCATGCTGTTATTTCTCTTAACTTCAAAACCGGTTAACTGATGCTATTCTTCAAAGGTCTGACCTGCTGATATTGGCTAAGCGACTAAAATTTCAGTATGTACTTCAATAGCTTAATTCTTGCGAGGTATATAGTAATCGGTACGCTATTTACGACGCTTCTTAAGTGTCTGTCCCATTTTGACGCATGAAAGATATTTTGGCCGCTAGCATGAGTACTCAGTTATTTTCCCTATGTAAAACATATAATGTAATTCTGCTTGTCCCTTCATCAATTAGTTAGCTAGTAAGTTAGTTGAATATTTAGTTAGCTAGTTAGGTAGTCAGTTAGTAAGACCGTGGCGGATTCATCAGTATGATGGGCAAGATAAGGGCATCTCTGAGGAATCCTTGAAACGACCTGGGAAGGGATCAATAGGAGGAGGAGTCAACTTCAAATTTAGGCTGCTACCGCTCACAGGTTGAAGGTAGAAGATTCACTGCCTGACCTGGGATATTTTTCACCCTTTGTATGCATGAGAAGCGTACGAGGGCATCATAATTGAGCACCAATGCTTTTGTTCTGTTGAATTTTCAAAAGTTCCTTCAGTATTATATTGCAGAAATTAGGACGATACGGGTCTGAGATATCACTGAAGAACAGTGCTGCTATTGTGTGGAATTTCCACAGGTTCCACTTAGTAACGTATATCGTGTGCAAAGAAGTAAGCAAAGAAACATGCAAGGTTCATAGAATTTTTGTATATAATAAATAACATACAGCACGACCTTTCTGCAGTCTATTTCATTATGGAGCCTATACCACCGTCCTGTAAAGTAGATTATGAATTAGCCTCATAGATTTTCCATAGTACCACTTTTTTAGGAGCTGGATACTTTACCAGCTGGATCACTAAGCAACAGCGCAAGCTTCCTAGTGGTTACTTCATATTGGAAAATGGTACAACAAAGTGGCAGCATGTTTTCCAATGATAACTCAGGCCCGTGCCATTCTTATTTTCCCCTATCTACTGCTGAAGAAACCTGTGGAAATACTAAGGAACAAAAGCATTGCTCCTTAATTATGACATCCATGGACCCGTATCATGCATACGAGGTATGAAAAATGTTCCAATTCAGGCAGGTAATCATCTACCTATTTGAACTTAATCTTGGAGTAAATATACTACTGGAGGGCGCACATTCACTAATTGCTATCGGAGCCCTAGTGCCTTTCTACCTGGTATTCTGGCTTGTGAAGTGAGAGAAGGAGGGGCGAGGCATCAGGTTCACGCTTGTCTTCAACTGTCTTTGCTGCACATACTGCCCACTTTTACTGCATTTTAGATGTTCAGTTCCTTAGAAAAGGCGATTAATATAGCACTCGGTTTCATATATCCAACCCCCTTAAGTTGCCCCCTAATCTTAAACGTTAATTTTTTCACGGTGAAAAAATTTGGTTCAAGATTTTTCTAGCAGATTCCGTGAGCTAGCTTGTGCTGATTTGGTGCAGGCTGCTCCGCAAAACCAGCTGTCACCCAGACTGAAGAAGTTGAAGGTATTTAGAGTGTGAGAGTTGAAGCCACTATGTACTGCAGCCGCAATCAGCAACGGTGGCTGGAGTTGCGCTCCAGTAGAATATTTACTCCAAGAACTTCACTCTGTTTCCTACTGATCGCTTTCCATGTCGTATCACGGATACCTCAATAATACTCTATTTCCCCCAAATGTAATACTGATGAAAGCGTCACGGTCGTAATCCTTGCTACCTAGACAGATTTATAATATAAATTGCAGAAAGTACGAATAATTTTATCGGTAGTCGACATGGGGGAGCCCCTGTTCATGTGTAGGAGTGTCACCCAACAAACAGATCTTCGTCTCGCTATATGTCATCAACTTACCTCATTAGGTTGAACGTCTCCCTCAGTTATTACATGGAGTGGTTTATCTTCTCCGTTGACTGTAACTGACTTTTGTCTCGGTAGAGAGGCACAAAAGTGGATCCATTCTCGGTGCGGCACAGTGAAGTTTTGAACTTCCACAACGCTTACAAAGCTCTCGCTTATAAAGAGCTGCTGACTTACAACTGTAAGCACACAGAGAGAGTAATACTTGAAAGCTGAATATCTACCGACCGAGCCGTACATTCAGTAACTTATCTTATCTACTATGTTACACACGCATAACTTGTCATTTTTACTAGAGCATAATAATACTACTACTGACTTTATAT
>LQNS02278157.1:17538107-17562917 GCA_001587735.2 Parhyale hawaiensis | reverse complement strand
ATCCACCCTTTGAATGACAAACGAGCAAAACATATTGACAATTGAAGACATTTTGACAAAATGCATAACACTATGACAATGATAAAAATAAAATGACAAACGGGAACTTAGTTTGACGATGATTAGATTTCTCTTTGGCAATCTTGAAAACTGTAGTCAATCATAGAAATCGCTTGAAAATTGCTAAAACCTTTTGAATTAGTTACTTTCATTCAAATCTTTCTCATGCAATGCCGAAAGAGGGCACTCATTACATCCGCCAAGGAGGTTATGTTTTCGTCGGGTTTGTGTGTCTGTCTGATTGTGTGTTTGTCTGTCTGTCTTTCTGTCTGTCATCAAGATAACTCGAAAAGTTATAAATGGATTTGGACGAAATTTACAGGGATTGTTAGGTATATTAAGTGGACCAGATGATTCATTTTTTCTGAAGATTCGTCCATCCGCTTGTTTGTTTGTCTGCCTCATTTTTCTCAATGCTATACCTTTTTGCAATTGCTTTTGACCAATTCAGCAACTGATTTTGACAATGTGCAATGCACTATGACTAATGTTCATTACGCCTTGACATTATTCAAAATAGTTTGACAAAATCCACTCTGGGAATGACAAACTAGCAAAACATATTGACAATTGAAGTCACTTTGACAGTGATAGTAATAAAATGACAAACGGAAATTTTGCTTGACAATGATTAGGTTTCTCTTTGACAATCTTGAAAAATGTTGTCAATCTTAGAAGTAGCATGACAATTGCTAAAACCTATTGATTAACTTAGTTTCATTCAAATGTTTCTCATGCAATGCCGAACGAGGGCGCTTATTTTCTTATGCACTACGAACACCCGCTTGTCTGCCTTTTGCGTACTTTGTGTTATGAGTTATGTACTGCATCTCGCCGGTTCGTTGTCTTCTCACTTCTGGCTTCCAGTCCTCCACCACTTCTTACATAATCCGCCTTCTCATTTATAGATTTAAACATTGTCGAAACGATTTCCAGAATTTTCATGTTCATTTTACCAATGTCAAAGTGATATGCAGGTTGTCAAAAGGTTTTATCGATAGAACCTTGACAAACTGTTGAGTCAAATTGTCAAACAGTTTTGTTCATTTGTCATAAAATTATGAGATGAGTCAAAATGCAATAAACTCTGTCAAAAACCTATGAAGACTGTCAAACATCTATGGCAAATTGGTCAAAAGCAATTGCAAAAAGGTGTATAATTCAAAAATATATGGAAGGATTTTTATGAAATTTATATCAATTGTTAGGTATAACCTTTAATGCTCCGCTTGTTCATTCCTTTGTTTGTCACTCCTTTTAATTTTATGCTTGTTGGCACATAAGTCAAAAAATAGTGAATGGATCTTTATGAAATTTATAGGAGTTGTTAGTAATATTAAAAGACATAATAGGGTTAAATTTTGGTGCAAAGTGGTTTGTTCGTTTGACTCATGTTTGTCATACTGCTTGTTAGCAGCATAACTCAAAAAGATAAAAGGGATCTTCAAAAAACTTACTGAAGCTGTTAACACTATTGAAGGGCACTACTGATTAGATTTTGGTGTTGATACAAAGAAAATCATGGTCTGAGAACCAATTTTAATTTTTCGTAACCGTTGCCTTGCTTGGCGCAGGTATGCGCTCTCAGAGTGCTCTAGTTTTCATATGTACTACGAAGACACGCCTGTTTGCCTTTTGCGTATTTTGCGTTATGCATTATGTATTGCATCTCGCCGGTTCATTGTCTTCTCACTTATGGCTTCTAGTCCTCCACTACATCATACATAATCCGCCTTCTTTTACATAGATTTAAACATTGTCAAAACGATTCCCAGATTTGTTATATTCATCTGACTATTGTCGAAATGAAATGCAGATTGTCAAAAGGTTTTATCGATAGAACCCTGACAAACTGTTTTTTTTTTTCAAATTGTCGAACAGTTTTGTTCTTCTGTCATAGAATTATGAGATGTGTCAAAATGTAATAAACTCTGTCAAAACGTTACGAAGACTGTCAAATATATTTAGCATATTGGTCAAAAGTAATAGCAAAAAGGTGCAATTATTGTGTCAATTAAATAAATGTGACTATTTTAAGGATGGTGTAACATTTTAGGGTTCTGGGCGTTAATACACTTCCGCAAAAAAAAAATAATAATAAAAATGTTGTATCTGGGGGGTTCTTCCATCTGCGGCTCAGAAACTTAATTAGGGTTACAGCACTTGCTCAGTTGGCGTTAAGATGGGGGTGTCACTCACGTACCTGATATTGCAAAGAAGGGCCAAACGTACATCAAGACAAGCGGATCTTCGGTCGCAAACAACGTCTGGAAATGGAAACACACGGAGAAGGCGGAAGCGTTGCTGGGTAGGGTAAAGTCGGCTTGTAGACAGGCGGCTTCCGTAATATCCAGCGCTCTTTCCTCGCAGATGGAGAACCCTCGGTCTGAACAACAGAAAACAATAGGAAAAACACTGGTTTTGTTCCGCTATCAACGGAGACACAATTGGCAAAGTATCTCCGTTTAAAGAAGTTGCCAGAGATAGTGAGAGAATAAAAAAGATTATTCTTTAATGCATACGTTGCAACAAACATGATGGTTTACAGCAATGGTTAAAGTTTAGATTTCTGGTTACACTTCGTCAGTGAAACAAGTAGCAAATATTGCATCACTAACCAAAATAATTAGCATTCGAATAAAGGAGAAGCAACATTAGAATTGAACGCTATGGCATGCAGCAGGAACTAAAAAATAGCTTACCTGCACTAAAGACTTGCTGATTAATACTGCTAAAGAGTAGGGCGGCTAGGAACCGTCGAATGCCGCAAGTGAAGTCCATGGCAAAAAAATTGACAGCCCTCAAAATTTTGGGATTTCTTCGCACAAGATCGGGGCTTTTGCAAGCACCACAGCAACAGATAGACTTCCTATACTAAAAAATCCAAACGAAGCACCTTGTACAGCTAAAATGGGTCTGGGACCTTCACCAACGGGAAATGAAGTCCATGCTTGAAAACCATCTGTGGTCGAGCTTCTTTGTGATTTATTCTTCCTGTAGTGCCAGCACTGCCAGCTGAACTTCTACTTCCTTCTCGACATCACACTGCTTATATATCCGACAAGGTGCATGAAATTACTATTGATGACGATAACTGCGTTTCTTTGGATGTCAGTGAAGCATATTTATCAAGTTAAAATGCACATAACTTTCAGAACAGAACAGGTGGCTCGGATCGTCACAGATGATAGTCAGTGCAGTTCATAGGAGGCCTACAGCAGATCGGTCTAATGGAGATGGATTCTGATTGAGCAAACTTATGTCTTCGAATAATTTAGTGGCCGACTTGTGACAATAATTTCGTATTACTCACTTTCATTTCTGGTAAACACGCCAGTATTTATTGGCATTGTTTATAAAACCTGCTGGGTTCCCGATTTTGTTTACGAGTATTGGCCTGGACTCAGGAAATGTGTGCTACGCTTCTAACGTTCATGCGTCTTTTTGTTTATTCTGTCAACAAATAATAAAATGAAATAAAATCGGCCAAGTAGGGGATAAGACATTACCAGGAGTCGATGCGCTACAAGACTAATACACTGGTGGTCACAATAATTTTATTTTCAGGAATTACCTTGGCACGTAGCGCCTATAGCGATATTTGTCTTCTTACGACCAAATGCCGCGTTGTTGTGGTCCGCTGTTTGTCAACAGTAAACATTTTTTAGAGGCTCGCCGGCAGAGACTATCATGCTGACGTATCGATTGCCTGGTGAAGCCACTCCATGGAATTTAGCCTCTCGGAATAGTAAATATCACCAAGTAAATTAAAAATTAGCCTTTAGTAAGGTTGTTTATTCAGGGTAAGTACTCGATCATTGTCAAAAATTGTAGATAAGGATTTCGCTAAAGAAAAAAGTACATTTTTTTGACATTTGCAATGGTAACTTGCCCCATTTACACTCGTTGGATATACTGCTACCCATCCGATTGAATGCACTTTTCTCTTTTTTTTTTTAGGTTATAAACTTCGCAAATGTTTACTGAATATTATACTTATGTTGGTCGCTCAACAATAACAAAAAAGTTTGATTACAGATCTTGTCCTATGGAGCACTACAATAAAGACAAATTAATAAATATTTGTATATTTGTCTGTTTAACTACTTATCTGTTTATCACCTCCGCCAAGGAGGTTATGTTTTTGATGTGTTTGTCTGTCTGTCCCTTTGTCTGTCACCAAGATTACTCAAAAAGTTATGAACGGATCTTTGTTAAGGATGTTAACAGTAACAGATGATTAACTTTTAGTGAAAATCCGTTCATCTATTTGCTTGCCTATGTTTCTTAGTGCGTGCAACAAGGAAGATTAATGAAGTAGCAGGTAATACGCACATCAGCTAAAAGTCATTCCGATCATGGAGGTCATCGCCTACATACAGTATCCTAACCCACCGCTGCTTGAGCGCCGAGCTCTGATAACTTGGATTAGAGCATATCCCCTGGAGCATTGAGTTATTAGAGTTTTCGACTCTCATCTGCAGGCCATAGGCACATTTACGAGCAAGAATATTGACACACTCTACGTTATACAAGGCAAACACATCACTAATTCCTGTGGGTACCCACCAATCGCCGAAATATGTCATTGCATGCAACACGCAACTGACTGATGGCCTGTCTAGTGAATTTAACCCAAAGAGAGCTGCCATAAGTTTTAAACAGCTGAATCTTGGCATTCAGAGTACATCTATTTAACGGCCGTAATATCGTATTTCCTGTGGCATATTTTTTGAGCGCATTCACCTGTTGTCCAATGTCTGCGCAATAGTCAAGTTTTTCATCAATGAGATATCCAGATACACAAAGCTGTCTACATAGGCTAACTTCACAACGCTTAGCAATGTATGCCTAATCTTGCAGTGCTTGCTGCTTTGAGGTTCAGGCAACCTACACAGTCTTATTCTAAATAGAGTATTCAAGAGTCTTCTGGGTTTTATGTTTAATATACACCAAGCTTTCGAACTACTAACCATAGCCCGTCTTCAGGGGAACGAAACTTCAAATTCACCAGCAGAACTATCACGTTAGTATACAAGAGCTGTATCATGGCTACCAATTTAGAAAAACTAATAAAATATCGCCAAGCGATGAAATTTAGTGCGTACAATGAAAGTTCATATCTTGTGAGACTAAAGAACACGGCAGTAGGCTTAAAAAAATTGAACATGTCTATTAAATGAATTTGGATTACAATGTGAGTGAAAAGCTTCCACAAATCTCGATTTTGGATTTGATTCACTGCATAATAATTTTTGAAGACTCAATTGCCATTTCGTGATTATAAGACTCTCCATGTTTATTAACTAATCATGTTCGTCATTATAAAACTCTCCATGTTTATTAACTAATGCCTAAATGTTTTACCTTACATTGTAACTATGTTATTTTACTCTTTCTAAAACCTACTATGAGTAGAAAGAAAAATAAACTAACATCAGGACCAAATTCAAGACGAAACATAATTAACTGCACAAGATATCATTGATCTACTAAGAATCTGCACTTATGCCAACGTCTTTAAATGGAAAGAAACCGTCTATAAACAAAAACACGGTACTCCAATGGGATGCCCTACATCTGTTGTGTTAGCCGAATTAACGACGCAACACATTCAACAAGAAATTTTAGCGAATCCTCCATGCTAGCCTGTACTGTGTAAACGCTATCTTGACGACATCTTAACCATCCTGCCTTACCAATAAGTTCAAAAATTTTTAGATCATATCTATGGAATCAACTAAATTATTCTGTTACAGCAGAGGCAGAAGAAGACCGTCAACTACCTTTCCTCGACCATCTAATAACACACAAGATGACTGGAACAGTAAACTTTGATATCTACAGAAAACCTACGAATTCCAACAGCTATCAGAAGTTCAACAGTTACCACCCTACGAGCACCGAACGGGCTGTTGTTAAATCATTAATGTATCGAAGTGAGAAATATTATTCACCAAGGAATGAAACAACTGAGAAGCAAAGGGTCAGAAACATCTTGTCGTTAAACGGTTACCCTGATATTTCGTCAACGCAACAATCAAGAAAAAACGAAGATTTACGGAAGATAGTGAAAAATAAATGAATTACATATCCGCGCCTTATATCAAAGGTGTGACAAATCAAAAACAAATTGTATACTAAAGCGACATAATATTAGAGCCGCTAATAAACCCACCAATACGTTGCACAAACGCTTGAATAATAATAAAGATAAATGCCCACTATTAGAGAGAAATAATGTAGTTTATCAAATTGATTGTAAATAATGTAAAGCAGTCTACATTAGGGAAAAACGCAGGTAGGTTTCTGAAAGAGTAAAAGAAAATGATAACTAGAGCACTCTGAGAGCGCATACCTCCGCCAAGTAAGGCAACGGTAACGAAAAAGTCAAATTGGCTCTGAAACCATGGTTTCTTTCGTATCAACTCAAAAATCAAATCATTTGTGCCTTTTAATTGTGTTACCAGTTTCTGAATTTTTTTTTAGATCCTTTCATAACTTTGATGAGTTATGATGCTAACAAACATTATACCAAACATAAGTCAACCATACGAACGAACCAACCGATCTGCAAGAAAATTTAGTCATTTATATCTTCTAACATTAAAAACAACTCCTGCAAATTTCATAAAGATCCATTCAAAACTTTTTGAGTTATTGCGTAACAAACATCATGGCAAACACAACTCAAACATAGAAGCGAATCAACCGATCTGCACCAAAATTTAACCATTTTTGCCTTCTAACATTATTAACAACTCCTGTAAATTTCATATAGATACATTCAAAACTTTTAGTTATAACGTAACAAACATTATGACAAACACAACTCAAACATAGAGACAAATTAGCTGATCTACACCAAAATTTAATCATTTATGTCTGTTAACATAACTAACAATTCCAGTGAGTTTCATAAAGATTCACTCAAAACTTTTTGAGTTATTGGGCTAACAAATATAAAAGCAAACACAACAGCAAACATACGAACAAACAAACAAGATCATCACAAAAATTTGAACGTTTAATTTTTGTGATATAACTAACAATTCATGTATATTTCATAAAAATCCATCTATACTTTTTGAGTTATGGCATTGAGAAAGATGAGGCAAACAAACGGATGGACGGATCTTCACCAAAAGTTAATCATCTGTTCCTCCTAACATACCTAACAATTCCTGTAAATTTCGTCAAATTCCATCCATACCTTTTTGAGTAATCTTGGTAACAGGCAGACAAAGAGACAGACAGACAAACCCGACGAAAACATAATCTCCTTGGCGGAGGAAACAATGTAAGGTAAAACATTTAGGCATCCTTAGTTAATAATCATTTACAGTCTTATAATCACGAAATGGCAATTGAGTCTTCAAAATTATTGTTCAGTGAATCAAATCTAAAATCGAGACGATTTCAAGAAGCTTTTCACTCACATTGTAATTCAGATTCATTTAATAGACATGTTCAATTTTTCTGAAGCCTACTGCCGTGTTCTTTAGTCTCACAAGATATAAAATTATATTGTACGCTCAAAATTTCATGTTTTGCAATATATTATCAGGTTTTCTGAATCTATAGCCATGATACAGCTCTTGTATACTAACTTGATAGCTCTGCTGGTGAGTTTGAAGTTTCGTTCCCCTGAAGACGGGCTATGTTTAGTAGTTCGAAAGCTTGGGTATATTAAACATAAAACCCAGAAGACTTTTGATAACTCTTTTAGTATGAATACAGTTGGGTGTCAATGTATATTTCAAGAAATTCAGACAGTCTTATTCGTAGTACACACAATATCAAGTTTCTGTGCTTCATCGTCACAGATGGAAACTAGTTTATGGAGAGAACTGTGATGAGGAGCAAGAAGTACATTATTGTTCAACTCAACGAGTATTAGACAAACCAGGATTAATGCTAAAGCCTTGTCGGAGGGGCCAAAAATGGCTTGGCAGAAGCTGGGTGGCCAAAAATATAGCCCTGGTTATCCGGTCCAAAGTCCCAAGCTTCTCAACACTGTTACAGGATAATTATATAACAAGTTCACTACGGAAGGGCTAAACATGAAAAATCATGCGAGTTCATCCCAGTCGGAAATATTGGTGGTAATTATAGAAGGACATCTATGATTATGGTCGAGATCTTTGGTTGTGTATTTTCGAAGTATCCTCCATATTCAATTTTTGTGGGCTAAATTAAGGTAGAGATGTATATGTCACAACCTTCGACTATATAGCCAACTATAATTCCCAACCATACATACCCTATTACAACCATTAAGGTTCTAGCTGCACAACCATGATGTGCCATAGTGAACCGTAAGAAACACCATTTACAACCAAAATCGACTGTCTTCAGCGAATGGTACAACTATATTTACCCAGATAAACTTTTTCAACTGCTCACATATTATGCACTGGATGCCTGCTTTGTTTGCTGATGATTAGTTTCTTCTAGAAAAAAAGTGTACTTAATTCATACGTGCGTGTTAGGCCTGGAACTCGGAATGGTCAAAGGCTGTAAGCTTCAAAACTATGCTGGAGCAGGAGCTCAAACCAGTCTGTGCAGTTAACGCACGTTTATATGTAACTTCTTTAACTCTAAGCCGGTATGCAGTAAAGCTATACTACAGAGTTTAGAGGAAGTCACGAACTGATTGATGAATTTTCGCCGTAGCCGTTGTCAAGGTATCTAAGGCTAAATATATCATGACACCTGACAGCCTTTTCCATAAAGCTAGTGGGAATACTTTTGTGATGAAACTTCACAGATGTAAACAAAGAACATGAAAATAGATATCAATATTTGATCAAAGGGTGTAATACTATTTAACAAGGAATACAACAAACGAATAAAGATGTTGGGTAACGACGCGTAAAAAAATGGGGAAACAATAGATAAAATAAATTCAAGGCCGTTAGCATAAGTACATACCGTGCAATCTTTTGCAATTCATCGACAGGAAAGAAAAAAACTGAAAATGTGCACAATTTTTGCACTATAATACGACTTTTTAGATGTTTCGCATTCAAACTTATAGTCATACAATATTATTTTTCCCGATTATGTAGGAAATTCTAGCCATATTATTATAATTGTTCGCAAGCCATACATATTATTCCCCAATTAATGAGAGGAATTCCCCTCATGATAGTACGGAAGGAAATCCTTTGATAACCTACCATTGTTATGCTCTAGCATATGCTCTACCATATATAGTTTTCAAACATCCATCCACTACCATCTACTATATATAGTCTTCAAACATCCATGTACTACCATCGACCTTCGTTTCCTGACCAACCTTAAACAACCAATATTGCCTCCACCAATATCCACCTAAATATACTAAAACTAGAACGCCTCGGTGGCGTAAGTCCATCATTTTTTATAGCCAGCTAATCCGAATTTTCTGGCATGGATCACATCGAAGACAGCCCACCAGACTCCCTGCTAAAAATCATGAAGATACTGTAGCTCAACTCCTTCTACCTATTTTTGGGAGAAGAACAAATTTTATCGCCGTCATTTTTAATGGCCAGCTATTCTCAGTTTTTAGCATGGGTCACATCGAGAGCAACCCACCAAACTCCCTACAAAAAAAAAAAAAATATGAAGATTGTTCAACTTCTTCGATCACTTATTGGGTGGACAGACAAATGTATATATTTGAAATAATGCCATGTCAAGACAATAACATGCAAATATATATACTTAAATATTTAACGAAAACGCTATCACCTCTCTCACTTTGTTCGCGGGTGATAATCAATGCTATGTTATGGTCGACATATCTATCATATTGTTTTATCATCCAGAGTCAACCTTAAGCTCTCCTACATCACTATGTTCTACTATAATCACAACCATTATTTCTGACTGAGATTGGTTGCGAAGCAGGTAAGACTTCGGGAACTAAGAATACTAATTTTTAGTGCCATTTTAAATGAAAACGTTCTTTTTAGTCAAACACTGATGAGTTGAAGTCTCCTTGTGCCTCCTTGGCCACATAATAATTCGTACGAATAACTTGAAGCGAAAATGGGCAGCTGACTCATCGCCTTGAAATACTTGTATTCTTGGTAGCATGGAAACGGTAGCACGAACGACATGCTAACTGCGGAACCCTGCATCACGTTGTTGATGCACATGTGTAGTGTGGTAACGCATCCACGGCTTAGACGCAATGTAATGTTTCAAAGCAGGTTAATTAGAGTATTCTGAGAGCGAATATACCTTTGCCTAAAAAAGCAACGTAATGAAAATTTCAAATTGGTTCCGAAGCTGGTTCCTCTTTATCAGCACCAAAATCTGATCATTTGTGCTTTTCGACAGTAATAAAAGGTTGTGTAATTTTCTTAACTTCAGGTATTATTTTTCTAACTAGAGCACTCTGAGAGCGCATACCTCCGCCAAGTAAGGCAAGGGTAATTCAAATTGGCTCTAAAACCATGATTTCTTTTGTATCAACATCAAAATCTACTAATTTGTGTCTTTTAATAGTGTTTACAGCTTCTGTAATTTTTTTGAAGATTCTTTCTTAACTGTTTGATTTATGCAGCTAACAAACATTATGACAAACAAGAGTCAAACATACAAATGAACCAACCGATCTGCACCAAAATTTTATCCTTTATATCTTTTAACATTATTAGCAACTCCGATAAATTTCATAGAGATCCAATCAAAACCTTTCCAGTTATTGCGTAACAAACATTAGGACAAGCACAACTCAAACATTGAAACAAATCAGCCGATCTGCAGCAAAATTTGATCATTCATGTCTTTTAACATTACTAACTATTTCTGCAAGTATCATAAAGATTCACTCAAAACTTTTTGAGTTAGTGCGCTAACAAACACAGCAACAAACATACGAACGAAAGAACGGATCATCACAAAAAATTGGTCATTTACTTCTTATAATATACCTAACAGCTCATGTAAGTTTCATAAAAATCCATCCATAACTTTTTGAGTAATAGCATTGAGAAAAAAGAGGCAGACAAATAAACAAATCAATAGATGGACGGATCTTCACCAAAAGTTAATAATCTGTTCCTAGTAACATACCTAATAATCCCTGTAAATTTCGTCAAAATCTGGCCACAACTTTTTGAGTTATCTTAGTGACGGACAGACAGACAAACAAACAAATAGACAGACAAACCCGACGAAAACATAACCTCCTTGGCGGAGGTAACAATCATTTTCACAAACAGTAGGCAAGCACACAAACGGACCCACCGATCATCACCAACATTTGGTCATTTGTGTCTTTTAACAATTTTCTAGCCATTCTTACAAATTTCATGAAAAGGCATGCATAACTATTAGAGTTATACTTCTCATAAATATTTTGACATTTATAAGTCAAATACACAAACGAACCAACCGATCATCACCAAATGATCCTTTATATCTCCTAACATTTCTAACAATTTCTGTAAATTTTATAACGATTCGGTCAAAAATTTCTAATCAAAATTCTTTGCTAACCAGCATAGAATCAAACACTGACACAAACAACCCAACGAACAAACAGATCGCCACAAAAATTTGATCGTTTACTTTTCATCTTATACATAACGTCCGCAACTTTTTGAGTTACGGCATAATAGAAAAAAGAGTGAGCCAAGCAAACACATGAACGGATCTTAACCAAAAATTAATCATTTGTTCCTCCTAACATACCTAGCAATCTCTGTAAATTTCGTAAAGATCCGTCCATAATTTATAGAAGTTGTATTGGTGACAGACAGACAAAGGGACAAGCTCAACGAAAACATCATCCTTGGCGAAGATAAACATGAAAACGACGTGCAGTATGTCTCAGGAAACGGGGATCCCTGCACGAACACTCGGAAGACGCCGCTATAGTTAACAGAAAGTCGAAAACGAAGGGGAAACGGAGCGATGAACCCAACAGAGGAAGTATATATCTATTAGGCCTAGGAGAAGTAGTGTGCCCGGTTATAAACATTCTGTTCTCAGTAATGTAGAGCTTACGTAGGTGAACAGCTTCTCCTACCTGGGTCACAAATTCATTGATGATATTTGTGATAACCGGGACACCCTAATTCGGAAATTTAGACACTGCGCTGATGAGGTCAAAATACTTGATATTCCGGACCTATTGTTACCCTTTGTGCCATCACTCACTATGGTGTAACTTTAAAGAGAAATCCAATGAGCGCTTGCGTGTTGCTTACAACGATATATTCAGCATATTAATGAAAGTACCAAGGTCTACTGGTGCACGCCTGATATTTGCTCTAAAGTACGGTGACTGCCTCAAAATTAAGACCAGGAAATGTGTCTTGAACCTGAAAAACAGGACTTGTAACTTCAACAACTCATTAATAAAAGTAATGCACAATGGCCGCAGCTGAAAACGATCTAATATGTATCTAGAGTAGCGGCGCATACCATTGCCTGACGGAGGCCAGGCAATGGGGCATAATGAGGTCTAGAATGTAAGACCACTGCGACACGTCCTTTGTTTGATTGTAGCCTAGAAATTAGATACATTCTCTGGTGTACCATGTAACGTTTCTACCTAGTAGTGTTTTCATGAGTACTAAATAAAGTTAACTATGTATATATATGCATTATGCAAATTTGTATTATTCATATTTCAAGGCCGCATTGCGTGAAAAACAAACTTTTCAAAGCAGTATTTACACTTTTCACTCATATGACATTGTATACCCTAGGTTGACATTTTCACGTGTAAAGACACTGTTATGCATCAACTGGGTGCAAAAATAATGTCCGATTTCCAGTTCAAAATGCTTCAGACAGAATTTATTTCTTTTTTAACTCTTTGTTGATATGAAGTAACTTTCTGTTTAATTTGCATTATTTTCTTTGAGATCATCTAACGTTTGCCCATAATTTTCAAAAACTTTACCACCATACTTGTCCCACCTAACGGCCACGTAAGAGAAAGTTTACTGTTATTAATAAGCGTAGTAGAATAGCCAGAGTCTCCAACCTGGCATGATTTTCGTCTGTTTTCTTAAAGTGTGACAGAAAACGGACGTGAGCACATACAAAGACCGCAACACTGTACTGTTGCGGTCTATGGTACATATATCAATAAACAAATACGTAAATAGATCAATAGATACTGATTTTTCTTAAATTGATTTTGAGTATGTTTTTCTACTCCTTTTCTAGTACACTTGCAGAAAATAGGTAGACGAAAATTAGGCGAGGCTGGAGACTGGGGCAGTGGATTTTATCGTACTTTGCTGAAGACTTTTTAAGGAAAAATAGACTAAGTTTGAGATGATAGCAAACGAATGTTAACCTCGCAGTTGGTTAGACTTTTCTCTTTGCCGACGTTGAAATGCAAGTAATAAAGATATCTACAGTTTTCTCAGCCTTATCTTCCCACATCCAAATTTCACCTGCCCTGGGTTTACACCTAAATTGAGTACATGATCAGTGGAATAGGAGGTAAGCTATTCTTCAGAGTGCAGTAGAAAGGCGCAGGGGGAGAAAAACACAAGGATTTCGTTGCTTCCGTTAATTTTCTGACTATTTTTTCCTATGACAAAGCAGGTTTTTTCTTGAAAGCAAAAAAAGAAAAATCGACCAAGAAGATGACGTGACGTATCCATGAAACGGGGCCGAAATTTGTATTTGAGTGATGCTTGACGGCCTGCTAATAAAACATTATTCCCTGCCACTGAAAGAACGGAAGGGTTACGCTCTTCTCAAATGTTCCTTTCATTGGCATTTGTCAGTTATGGGGCATCCTTCATGTGCAAACTAAATCCTTCAAGGGAAAACTTGTAATGATACTGTGTTCAGTGAAGAAGTATTATAATTTCATTTTCATCTATTTTGGCGGTCATCTACACCAATCTATATAATTATTAGTGGACCCGTGCGTGAAAAACTTCACGTAATAATCGATATGTTTGCCTAATTCCTATAGACCGGTGCGGAATCTTCTCTTCTCTGACTTGCTTTTTTATTTTCTTCATCGATCCTTTGTCATGCTCTCATCCTTCGGTCTTCTATATTGACAGACAAAAGTAAAATCTTTAGTAAAACACACCAACACAACAAACTTATACGAAATGGCAGCTTATATGCAATGTGACCGCTCCGTCACAATGATACCGTTGATAACCCCTTTCCAACTCAAATATCTGCTTCATTTGAAGGGCTGATATTTTTGCCTATGAAGAGAAAACTGCTCGTCAGATAAAAAAGACAGTGCCATAAACTAGAAGAAAAAATTGTCTTCTGTCCGTGAAAATTAATCATCTCCAGAGTTCTTCGTCGACCATCAGCCGAATTTATACGTCGTAACCTGGGAGAAAAAGTTATAAAAGCAGACTTCAGAAGCTGCATTTATATTGCTTTGATTTCAAGAAGTGTTTCAGGCAAGAAGTGCATGCAGAACAAGCGATGTGGATGCCACTTTCACCATCTTCTGAAACATGGTCATCGATCTCCATGGCAACCAAGGAGCCTCTATTGAAGCTCCTTGGTAAAACACTGCTGTGAAGTTGGATGCGACCCAAGTCAGCTTATATGCAATGTGAGCGCACTGTAGCCAAGATACCGAACCGTCTTCAAAACTCAAATAGCTATCTGCTTCATTGATGTGCTGAAATTTTGGCTTATGAAGAGAAACCTGCTTCGTCAGACAAACCCAGTATACCAAAAAAAAATAATTCTGTACTGTCCGCGAAAAATCATCGCATCGTTAGCGGTCCTTTGAAAATCTGCTGAATTTATACGCCCTGACCTGATAGGAAAAAGTAATAGAATCGGACTCTAGAAGCTGCATAGATAATGTTCCGATTTCAAGAAGTGTTTCAAGAAAGAACTGTGTTCAGATAAAGAGTTTCACCATCTCCTGCAACCTGGTCATCGATCTGCATGAAAACGTAACTCAATTACAAAATCTACAACCTGGCCTATTTTTCGCCCATCTGTTTCATTAAGAGTGGACACGAAGTAAATAAATGCACATAGCGTTTTTTTTTTTTCTATAAGGATTCTGCTTGAGACTCCATCAGTCCGTCCATATGTAATATGTATCTACGTGAAGCTTTTCAGTAATATAGCTAGGGAAAAATTCAACTTGCTAGAACTTCTGAATTTTGCTGAAAGAAATTTTAATAATAGCTGTCTTCTTTTCGCTCTTGCTTGAAGAAATTTTCAGTCAGTTTTGAAGCAAAGAGATGAAGTTCATTATTCACGCATCATAGATAACGATTCTCATATCTTGTAATATCCAGGTTGCTGGAGTCGCAAATCGTTCCATAAATGAAAATATTTGTAGCCATGATACCATGCAAAGTGAGCTTTTCTGAACTGCTTCATTCTAGTAAACAATTTCTGAATTGAAAGCTCGATGTTAAAAGATATCACAGAGTCTCACACATATTTTCCTGTCTTCTCTTAATCGTTCCTAGGCCGACATTGTAGCAGTTCTCATAATCCGTTGACAACAACTGGTCTACCTCTTGAATGATTCCATCTGTTTCATAAAAACGCCGACCTCGCACTGGGTTCTTCTTCGTTATGAACAAAAAAGTCGCTCAGGCAAGATCGGGAGAATAGGGCGGATGCGACAAGATTTCATAGCCACATCGCTTTGCTTCCACAACTTCTGCTTGAGAGTCTAGTGAGTGGGTGCATTGTCGGCAAGAAGACGGGCTTCTTTGGTGAGCATTCAGCTGCGAAGAGCCTAACGTGCTGACACCTTAAATATGTGCAATTCGTAGTAAATGATAATTTTCCACACACTGCCGGAACTAGGACCAGTTTCATGCATGATCACGAAGATAGTTACTCGTCGGTCTTCATGGATAAGATCTTCCACTTTTTTCACCGTGGCCAGATCTGCCCGTGAGAGATGGTCGTTCCGTTTTTGGCCCCTATGTGAGAGACATGTGGCCAGTTTGGAAATTTCTTTTTCATCTCACAACAGCGTCCTATGATGGCCCTCATCACCACTGACAGCCTTCAGTGTTTATCTGTCTGTTACAAGGTGACTTGAAAAGTTATGAATGGATCTTTACGTTATTTACAAGGATTTAACGGTAAAAGATGACAAACTTTTCGTGAAGATCCGTTCATCTGATTGTTTGTCTTCCTACTTTTGTTAGTACTATAGCTGAAAAAAGTAAAATATGGATTTTCATGAAATTTACATTAGTTGTTGAGTATGTCATGAACAGTAGATGAACAAAGTTTTGTAATGATCTGTTTGTTCGTTAGCACTAGTTAGCACAATTATTCAGAAAGTTATGAATGAATCTTTATGAACCTTACGGGAATTGTTAATAATGTTAAAGAAACAAATGATTGAATTTTGGTGAGGATCGGTGTGTGTTTGACTAGTATTTGCAAGAATGTTTACTTACTGCATAACTCAAAATGTTATGGATGGATCTTCAAGAAAATCACATAAACTGATATGACTGCCAAAAGGCATATATGATTAATTTTTTTTTGTAATACAAAGAAAATCATAGTTTCAGGACCAATTTGAATTTCTTCTTCTTATTATTATTATTATTAAAATTTCACGCTCGAGCTCCCACGGACAGGTAATACAACCCAAATGAAGCATCTTGCAACACCGGGAAGCCCAAAACGCTGCTAAAGGAAATCCAGCAAAAAAAATATTAACAGCTGACTTAAACGCCTGCAGGCCAATACGACCAAAAGCCGATGCCGGCAACAAATTCCAATTCCTAGCCGACCAGGGCACGAAGCACCGACAGAACTAATTAGTTCAACATCTGACAGCCTCCAAAGGGAAAGAGTGTGCTCCGCGCGCAGCACGAGTCTCTCTCCCGAAAACCTTGAGGGCAGGGAGAGAAGAATACAACCAATGCCTCTCATTATTGTACACTTTATGAAACGTACATAGCTCTGCGACTCTTCTACTGTGGGACAGGTTCACTAGATCATTATCAGCGCACAGCCTGCTGGCTGAACTAACAAGTCGGTCTAACAGACGCAAACTAGTGAGTGTCAACAGCTGAAGCCCAGACCGGTGAGTAATGCTCCAACACAGGCAGCAAAAACCCGGTTAACCTCCGGGTAATACCTATACAGTAGAACTTTATAATACCTCTTCGTAAATGGGAATTAAAATTACAGTAGCATTTCACTTCCATCTTTACATTGAAGATATTTATTTGATTTATAGCAGCTGATTGTCGGGTAAAATAAATTAATTTATTATTTTTTTTTAGAAGTAGAGCTAATAATTCACTCACAGTCAGCCCCCATGTAAGTAGTAGCAGCTAAATGACAGAAATGTGAGTTTATTATACGATTTATTTCTTAACCATCCACTGAGAATCATGTCTGTGCAAGTATATTTCTTTCTTTGAATATAGATCTTACCCTGATGTAGTTTTCGTGTTAAAACCAGAAGTAACAAAAGTAGTCAAGACAAAAACGTAACTGATGTTTATCTATTTACAGCATAAAGTGGCCAAATGCTTCCCGTTCTCTTAAATTAACTTGCAATCAATTACTGATAAAATTCACTTCGCGCATCAATAATTGTAATATAAAAATTCAGAACTTTTGTTACTTACCAGTTACTACACACTGTAATAGATCTACATACATATAACATGCTATTTTTGCAACAAAATATTCAATGTTGTGGGCTATTTCCTCAAAACTTCGAGCTTGTGTCCTCTAGCACGTTGGACGACACGATTTTGAACTCCAACTCCAAGTGGCTCACGTTGCCAATGAAATTACTGATTCCCATTATACCAGATACTCGACTGATTCTATCTCATTGCCAAGTGACTTCGTTATCACATTATTTGGCCCATTTGGCTTTCACAAATGCCAGTTGATAACCCTTGGCTTATCATCTTTGAACGCCCTGCGGTGCCGAGGATGTCCTTGGCAAGGATTTGCTCCCAATGCCCCTGCCCCATTGGCTCCCAACAGAGTTCAGCAGACCTGAGGCACAGACCTGTTCAACTGTTCAGTTGGCCTCTAGCGCCTGTCGATATTGGTGGTGTCGAGTGTAACTGCGGCGCAGCAGTGTTACCTGAGAGAAACTGGTGATGTTCATGAAATATTTACAGTCAAATGCAAGTCCAGAGTTGATGTGTTGTGTGTGGAGAAGTGTGATCAGAAGCACTCGTCGTGTGTTTAAAGAAAATCTAGGTTTCGGCCCCGGAGATTGGAGAGGTACCTAGTATCTTTGCGGTCTCCCAGGGATGTTTTTTCCCCACGCTCGGGAGATGAGAGTCAGTGACTGAAATACCTCTCGCTGCTCTTCACGTTTTTTTCGAATGATCATAAGGCAGTGTGAGTCAGAGACTGTAATACGTTTCGATTCCTTTCACGTTTTTTTCAAATAATCTTAGGAGATGCCAGTCAGAGACAGAAATACGTCTCAATTCCTTTTACGTTTTTGCAAACAGCAAAAAATCTTAGGAGATGTAAGCTTGTGACAAACTTTATCTCGCTTCCTTTTATGCATTTTTTCGAATGATGTTGGAAGTCAGCCTTCCAACTTTAAAACTTGTTCAACTGCATTATACCACATTTGCATGCATCCTACAAGATCTATTCACTTGACAAATTTCTACTTTGATTGAATTTACCACGCTTGGGGTCACAGACATAAACCAAGAAGGAACCCCCACAATAGTCACTGATGGCTGACCAGAACATATTTTATTGTCATTAACTTTACAATTCGGGCCTCCCGTCAGAGTTTGTGAAATTGTAAATTTTCTGCAGAGTAAAAGTTTCATGTGTAAGAGGTGGCAGATGATACATTTTGTAGTTTCATTTAACATTTTACACTTGGCAGAGTAGCAACGATAAGTTGTCGAATGTCAGTCATGTTTCCTGACACATACACAGCACCCAGGTGCTTAGGAAGCCACAGGCACAAAAATCATACAATGTATTTAGCGAAACTTGCCATTGTAGTAAAAGTAGTATTAACAGTGCTGATATTGCACTTGCTGAAATGCAAGCTGTAGTCGCTCATCATCCATGAAAATACGAGGCTACGAGCATATATATATATATATATATTATCCGTTCAATTTGCTGCTGCCACAACCGACTGACGTAGCCATAATGTATGTCACAGTATGTGGGACAGCCAGTGCCTTATTCTGTTGGTTGAACGTGACTGGTGAAAATTCTGTCGCGTTGGGTCATGTGCTGTTGGCTTTTACACAATTCTTAACCTTTTATCGAAACCACCACCAAATATTCCTTATTGTTCGTTTTTTTGAAAATATTAACATACCCACAAGTTCAATCCTGTCCTCTTACGTCGAATAAATTAATGGAACAATAGTGCTAGTACAGTAGTTCAAATTTGCTAAAGTCAATTAAAATGCAGACATGAAATACTCAATATATTAACTCAAAAGAGAATCAAATCCTTGTTAACAAGCATTGTAAAAAAATAAATAACGAGTATGAGGGGTTAAGTGATTGTTAGAGGGTTGCTGGGGAGTACCAGTCTGAAACTGGCGCATAAGGAGGACATGTTGATCGTGTTATCTTTTGGATTAGAAGATTTAAAAGAGAATGCGAGCTGGACGTGGCTTCATTTCCACAGGCTGTTCAGTAGGTAGTCCATCCAGTTTAGTAACTTCTGCACTGCAGAACGTCTGGTTCTACCGTAAGCTCCACCGTATAAGGGTCTCAGCCAGGGAAGAATTTCCTCCTAGTAAAGATTTTAACGTTTAAACTCAGAGCTTAGCGAGGTGTTCAAAATATGCGCGCATTGATTAGTTGCAGTGATGGGCATCGTTACCTACACAATATTTGAGGTCGTTACCGTTCCTTCTCTAGAATAACCGGGTCGCTATACTGATACTCGGTAGTCTCATAATTTTGCTAAGGCGTTACTGGTACTCCTTGCAAATAGTAGCGCCCGTTACTTAAAACGTTACAGTAACTAGTTACATGCTAGATGCCAATTTCTGAGTATGTTCAGTGATATTACAGGCAGACAATCTGTGAAAGATGGGGTGACATTCCATTATATAGTAAGAGCGTACACGCTATTACAAACGAAGAAATCCTGAGAACCTCTGAAGCCACTTAACACACACACAGATCTTCCACGTGAGATTAACAAAAATGATTTACCTTTGCCTTTTCTGTCACAACGCCTGGTAGTTTACCTGCCTGCTACAACGAGGTTAAGTCCATTAATAATCTCCACGGCACACATGGTCCCAACTATGTGGCACGCAAGCCGAAATATTGATAATCCACACTTACATTCATTTCCCTATATTGATGCATACACTGTCGTCATGCAACTGCAGGATCCTTCAGATGCATCTCTATATAAATACGTCCGTGAGACGAACATGCTTGCAGGAGACACAAGAATCGATATACATTAAGGCGCAACTGCTTCCCCTCACCCTGTCTTTTTGATAATCCCAGTCTTGCTGAGCGCCACCGAAGGCTGGATATCGAAAATTTTCATGAGTTGGTCTAAACTTGTTTGCCCAACCTAGATTTCTTTACTACGTACTTATTGTAAGAAATCCAGGAGAAATACAATAAATAGAATTTTCGGAATCCCCTCTCCTTTGAATAAAACGCTTAAGCTAATGACGTTCCTATGCTGAGGGAGAAGACAGATAGTTTTTTTCACAATTTTCTCTACGAAATAGTGGTTGGTCCTCAAAACTTAAAAAATATCATTAAAGCATTTCTATACATTAATATCTACAACATTCACTACATGAAGGGTTTAAGACAGTCTGAAGTCCAAGTGGAGCATAAGCTCTGGCCATATTGTCCCGTTCTTCTAGTCCTTGTAAATAACTATTAATTGTGCATTTTTAATGATCAGCGTCCCCATTTACTATTTACAAGTCTAATTTCTTACGTATGGACTTATTGGTGAATTAAGTAGCAGGGGCGAGTTTGACCGTTGTCACCTTCGCCAAGGAATGGTGAAGATCTGTCTATCCGTTTGTTTGTTTGTTTGTTTGTTTGTCTACCTCATTTTTCTCAATGCCATAACTCAAAAAGTTGTCAACTCAAAAGTTTGTCATAGCGTTTGTTAGCAGAATAGCTAAAAAAATTATGAACGGATCTTCAAAAAAATTGCGCAAGCTGTTATTACTATACAAAGGCACAAATGATTTGATTTTTGGAGTTTATACAAAGAAAAAAATTATGGTTTCAGAGCCAATTTGAATTTTCCGCTACCGTTGCCTCGCCTGGCGGAGGTATGCGCTCTCAGAGTGCTCTAGTTGCTTATTCTTTTAGCATGTCTCATCAGGAGTCGCTTAGAGCATACTCAACTCCCCACTGAATGCAATTGTGTACGATTGGCGGGCAAACTTAAGCTTTCGAGGTTTGCCTTGTCTGGAACTTTAGACAGGTGCGCTGGCTTCGAACCATTGACTCGAGGTTCAGGCCTTGGTCTTTCGACGATTACTTGTGAGACATTCAAGGGTTCAATCTTATATACTCTGTAAAGTGGAGTTGAACGTCCGCCAACAAAATCGGGTTACTTCTAACCCCGTCACCACTAATCAGAGTGACGAAGCCAACGTTCCAATCCACAGTTGCGTATTAGTCCAGTCGCGTGGGCT
This sequence comes from Parhyale hawaiensis, assembly GCA_001587735.2. Taxonomy (NCBI): domain Eukaryota; kingdom Metazoa; phylum Arthropoda; class Malacostraca; order Amphipoda; family Hyalidae; genus Parhyale; species Parhyale hawaiensis. The sequence continues at coordinate 17,541,246 of LQNS02278157.1, read as the reverse complement.
TAGCTAAAAAGATCGAACTTAACGAGCCAAACCAACGTCACCGTAATCAATTCTTATTAGCTTACATTGCTTGAAGCTTCAAACTCAAGCTTTCGACTTGCCACTAGGATCGAGTTTCAGGAGATGATGTCGAACTGATTATACATGACCTAATTCTAGATAAGTTAAGGCTTATCGACTTATATTCTCCAGGTCACACTATGCAAATTGATCGACCAATACAGTCCACAACTTTTTTTTCTCCATTCGTATCGAGAATTTTTTACTGGAAATAAAGAAATGGATAAAAAAGAGAACTGTTTTTCCTTAATAAAAATATATTCTCATTTTTTATTCATTTGTTCTCATTTTCTGAAACTGTTCATGATCGTAAGTATGCCTAGTTACTGTAGAATACATAGGAATATCTCTTGAAATCCCTTCTCCTGAAACGCTTAATTATTGCTTCTAGTGTAACGAGAAGGCAGAGGAGAATAATTTTCCCAAGCACGTGGCACCCAAAAACAAACAAACAAACATAGCAAAATTTCGTTCCATGTCTTCCATCGGTTGCTATACCTAATATTTTAAGGGCACAGCACCCTGAGATATCCTCTCTTGAAGCTAACAATTTAATGGAGAAAATTGAAAGCTGGTTTGTAGATACACGGAAAAAAGAGTTTTTACGTGATAGTGCGTTAGAAATTATGGTTCCTCGCACACGGAGCAAACCAAAAGCTTTGTTACCATATGGCTAACTGAAACTGCTGACACAAGTCAATGGATGGATGAATGGGTAACTGAAATCTTCTATTTTTGTTGCATGTAAAGTCATTAGACACTTCCGTTATAGAGTTTTTGGTCTCCCCCCAGTTGTCAAAGAGCTTCTGAGGCCGCCGAAAATTCTACTTTGGCGGCATGTGAACAAAAGGGATAAGTGAAATCCCGGTGAAGAAAGCCACTTCATTTTAAAGTAAATCATTGTGTATGTTAAAACCGAAGGAAAATTTTGACCAATCCAAGATTTTGTTTCCCTTGCCAGTAAAGGTCGGAACTCTGCCTAATCACAACTTGTTCTTTGTTCTGATGATGTGATTATACCAGCTTTTTGAACACATGTTCCTCTTATGATACTGTGCTTGGTGCCTTCAACGCAGTTTCATTGCTAGAACTTCCTAATGCGTGTTTATATTATACGGACGAAAGAGGTATAGTTGCCTTCAGTGCCTTTATCAAAACTGTGCAGTGACCTTCACTTACAGCCCCTACCCCCGCAAGAAAAGATTTAGCGGCAGTATAATTACATTGCTTGTTATCACAGTGAGACTTGCGGTACAGATCGTCCGATGAACGTCAGCTGCAACTCCGCCGCTAACAATATTTCCCACCACCAGGTGAGTGATAGCGAAGTGTAGAGATGCTCGTCATATTTAGATGTTATGCGAGATGTTCTGTGTCATTTCAGGGTCAGTAGGGATGATTACTACCATATTCTTGAAACATTGTTACTCCTTCTGTTCCGAAATTGTTGTTCCACAGGCAGAATTTTATTCGAATGTTTGCTCTGCCCTTCCAAATTAATTGTTATTTGCATTAGGCTTCAGAGGTTATTATTGGTGTTCTTTATTTATTGATGTTAGCTTGTTCAGTTAAAATCAATTTAAACAAAACGGTGCTTACATTTTTTTTATACAATAAAACTTGTTCTTTTTCAGGCCATACCTGGAATGATAAATGCTTAAAATTTGTTCAAAGAATTCTAGACACCGTGTATTGATATGTTATATAAGATTTAACTACTGTAATAATATATGTACATATATGAAGAGTTGTTACAATGCTCATTAACATCGATATGTCAAAGCTAACGCTCTCTACTTAAGAGCCCACTCGAAATCATTGTAGGTCGTGCGACTGATATTGCTGATATTTCAAGTGAGTGAATTTTTGCAATCAAGAAACTGACTATTATGTCGATGCAAGAGATACGCTAACATATCGGCAAGAAACCTAAATTTGACGATCGTTGAATCTTCGGACACCAAAATGACTTTAAAATATTCGTAATTGATATTGTCTCTTTACGATGTGCTATGTGATTCTGTATGTACGCATCTTGCCAGGTTACGATTGCAGCCTCATCATGAACGATTGTAATGCTAGATCCCTATAGAGACCTTTAGTAGGCAGATATTAACTGGAAACCATTAAAAAATTTGAAGTTACTAGCTCAGCTTTAGGACACATTTGCAGAGAGTGCGTCACCAAGTGTGAGTGTAATCTACGGTTGTACTGCGTATATACTGTATAGGGCGCTCATGCTCATGCTATGTAGACGTAAAGTAGGTCAGCAAGCAGATTGCGCATCTACCTAGGGTATCAATAGTGACCAAAAACTACAGTAATAGTTATGTTTTTGTGCGTTGTTACATTTTCGTTCGCATTTATTTATTTTAGGAAGCCTTGCATAATTTTCTAAAGCAGAAAGACAATTTATTGTTTGCATAGTCTTAACCTAAATTCAATTTGCTTAATGGGGAGTTGCCTGTTTAAATGTTAAGCGGAGAGCGGCCTTTTTAGAGTACCTACCTAATCTCTTATGTTACGTATTCTTTTATATTTGGTTTTCTCTTATAATAGGCATTGCGGTGATGAAGGACCCTGACTTGCTCATTATTCTTTGATCAAGCGTTCTAGATATTCCCAAGTCAGAAAGTATTGACTCTCGGCAACACAGTGTCATCCTTTCTGTCATTTATAGAATACTGGAGAGGAGGCACTAGCCTATCAAACAGTGGTAAGTGGGGATGGTCGCAGCTATCACGAATCTTCCGTCTGTGATGCCATAGCTAGGTATCACAATCTGCGGTCGATTGCAGCCGAAACTGCCCTGGTTCTTGTTGAGATGTATCTCCAGGTTGCACCAGTGTATGTTGGTACCTTAGTTAGGTGTCCTATCAAATCTATTTAGGCCCTACTCTTGCCTTTACAGTTATTTTTTTTAGATGTATAGCATGACCTACGCCCTCGCCCAATGGTTTAGATTAGATTAGATTAGATAGGCGGCAGTAGACGAACCAAAAGGCCCATTCCCAAAAAGACACCGGGACTTACACCCCGATCCTCTATGAGCTATTGCCATTATGTTAGTAGAATGTAG